>CAUYQG010152918.1:0-35153 GCA_963574415.1 Tarsius wallacei
CCCGGCTAATTTTTTGATTTATTGTAGAGATGAGGTCTTGCTTGCCCAGGCGGGTCTCGAACCCGCGGGCTCAGGCAATCCACTCACCTCAGCCTCCCAAAGGCGCGGGATTACAGGCTGAGCCACCGAGCCCGGCTACTATACTTTCTTAAGTGAAAAATAGTTAAAGTCATAAGTGATAAAAAATATGAAAGAGATGGGAACAACTGCTATACATATAATTACCTTATAGTCAATTATGTAAATGTATGATGGCCATTATATTTTCATTTGTATTATCTTATTTTAAACTGAATAAACTTTTCACTCTACTCTGGGTTGGGTTTGTATCAAAGCCTGCCTGTTTCTTAGGGACAACTGTTTCATATTTAACCACTAAACTAGAGTTTGTAATTTTTCTCTTTCAAAATTTTATTGTTGTTGCTTGTGATTTAGCTCTAGTCTCATTTGATATTTTCCATTTTATCTGGGGTAATAACTTGCTAGTGTGAACTTAGCTGGCTACTTCTTAATATAGTCATATCCCTGTGTCCTATCCCTTAGTATCTACATAAACTTCACTTGGTTAAGCCTAATATTACATCTAGTAAATAATTCTGGCTTTACTCTGCATAGTATCTGTACTCAAGTAGCATAACTCGAAAGACTAACATCCCTACTATATAATCTTTGCTTTATTTTGTTTGTTTTAAATATTAATGTCTATTTCATAATTTTATTCATTCATTTAGGTAATATAAAACTCTTTTTCTAATCTTATTTTTAATTTTATTCTTTAGAGTAAATACCAAAACAAATAATTATAGTTACATATTTTGATCAAAATTATCATTTTATGTTGAATTTATAGTTTAATGTACACATGATGAAATCAGAATTTTCAAACAAAAAGTGACTATTTTACTTTTTTAAGAAGAAATTCTAAAATCACTGCATAAGTTTGGAGATGATACCAGAAAGTAAAAATTCCAAACTCTTTTTCTCGGAAATAATCTCAAGAAACTCAAGAAAATGTAAGAAAAAAAAAGCCTTAACTTTATGTTCAGTAAAACAAGAAAACAGCTAAAATCCAACACCATGACTTAAGTTGAAAGTTCACAAAACACAGTACTAATCAATGAGTAGTATTCCTTTGGGAGAAAGCCAAAATAAATATAAAGGGACAGAAGACATTTTGTTTCAAAGTTTAGAAATAGCTGATAAAACTACAAATTATACTTACCAAAGGTGACAGACACAATGTGGTGTGCTAAACCTACTGTGTGTGTGTGTGTGTGTGTGTGTATTTGTGTCATTTGTAACAACAGACTAGAGTAAGGTATGGAAGAGGCAGAAGATTCGCTCTATGAAATGTGGTTCCTGAAAGTGTCAAATCTATGACATATTATGTAATAATAAGTGAAGAGAGTAAATGAATCTACATGACAGAAGAAGAATATTTTCTAGAAAACTGTCACCACAAAGCTGGTGAAAATTTTGACTTTAAACTTTATAAAACAAAAATACATATAAGGAACAAAAAAGACTTGGTCAAATAATCGTCTTTATGGAGCAGAAACACAAAAACAAGATACAAAGCCTCAGGGAATCGACAGCAGGGCAGCAAGAAAGCATGAAACATAAGGAGGAAGAGCTAAGGATAGAAAAGAAAATATCCTCACAGCAATGGAGGTCAAACCCAAAGGAGAGCAAGGAAAAGCAGTCACTATCCAAATAATAATAATAACAAAGTTCATAAAGGTTACAAACAAGAAAATCAAGCATAATGAAAGGCAAAAGAAAAACCAAAAATGATCAGAGAAAAATGGTAAATTAAAACATGAAAGAAAATACCAAATATTTATACTTGAAATCCTCAAAAGAAAAAAAAATATATTTAAAATAAAGCTTTCTGGTGTATATTAAAAAGATATACAGACCAAAGAAAACCGACCCAAAATTGTTAGCTTTGGTTATAGTATATGATAAAGTCAATGAACTCTAAGGTAAATAAAGGATTCTTTGAAAATCCAGGCCAAAGATCAAATCGTTGATAAAAGGGACAACACAGCAGGGCCACAAACCTTCCACAGTATTAAATGACACTGAGGCAACACCCATTAAATTGCTAGGAAAGGGAACATGATCCAAGGATTTTATACAGTTAAATAAATCTTAAGTATGAAAGCAACAGGAAATTATTTTTAGTACATTGGAACTAAGAAAATACTGCATTGCTCTAATAAATCCTTCTCACACAATGTAGCTGACAGAATATATTTGTCTCTAAATATGTAGAAATTAAATGATTAAAAGAAATTGAGAGGTAAATAAAAAAATGCCAGTTTAGAGTTAGAGTAAATATGTTGAATTTATTTTTATGTATAAATAAGGCTAAAACAATATCATTTAAGACTGAAAATGCATGTATCAATATATTTAAGATTGAAAAGATAAACATGCTAATGACTAAAAATCACAATATTCATTAAATAAAACTAAATGGCAGAATACAAAATAAAGGAGAAGAAGATATTTATTAATGCTGTAATTGGTCACAGTGGGAAATTTTTAGATTCAGTTGAAAATTAGGTAATTGAGGATAATCTCTTAATTCATAGTTACAAAAATAATCACTGGACCAAAAATGCAAAACTCCCTAAATAGCAAAGTAAACAACCACAAGAAAAGAAAAACAAAACATAGAATAGTGGAACAGTCTTAAAATATAAAATTAGAACACAAAATAATATTTTAGAAATAGTGTAAATATAATTCTTCATTTTCTAAATATATCCATTATAAGACAAAGACTTGTATTTTTAAAATAAATGTATCTCTAAATCATATACAAAAATTTCTGAAGTGATGCATAATAATTGAAAATAAAATGTTTTCCTTTATGATTATGGATTCAAATTTAAGAACAGAAAAAAAGTAAAAGCCACATTCTACCTTGTCAAGAAAACGTCAAACAGTAACAACAAAAAATTATTTTCAGCATCAGACTTTGTAATTATCATATGTGTATCAAAAATAATGACTAATCATAATGTATAAATAGCTTGTAACATATTGGACAGTCGCCTGATAGAAAGAACCAAACACATGGACATTTTATACTCACACACATTCTCATAAACACAAAATTACAAATGACCTGTGGGAGGCTGAAAATCTACTCCCTAAATATGCCTACTTCCTAATTCACTGAATTTGTAAAATATTGTATCTAAATGACAAAACAGACATTGCTGCTATGATTTTGAGATGGGGAAATATCCTAAGTGGTTAGGGTGTACCCAAAGTAAACACAAGGGTTTTTTATAGGACAAAGGCAGAAGAGTCAGTGCAAAGAGAGATATGACAATGGCAGCAGATGTCAAACAGAGAGGGAGATTTGAAGATCTAAGCTTTTGGCTTTGAAAGCAGAGGAAGGAACCAACACTCAAAGAATGCAGAATCTGGATATTTAAAATCTAAAAAAGAAGAATATCATGTCCTTTGAAGCAACATGGGTGGAACTAGAGAACACCATTCTCAGTGAACTAACTCAGAAACAGAAAAGCAAACATACCACATGTTCTTATTTATATGTGGGAGCTAAATGGCCATAGAGATGGAAATAGACACTGGGGACACTAAAAGGAAGGGACAAGGAAGGGGTTTGAATTTAGAAGTTACCTATTGGGAATAATGTGACTATCTGGGGAATGGGTCACCTGAAGCACAATCCCCAGCAACACACAATATATCCATGTAGCAAACATGAATGTGTACCCTCTGAATCTAATACGAAATAAAAATATATTTTTAAGATAAGCAACAAAAAACCTACAATACTTTCTTATAGCTTCCAGAAGAAGTACAGTCCAGCTGAAACTTTGATTTTAGGACTTTTGACCTTAGAACTGTATGGTATTATATTTATGCTGTTTTAAGCCAATATGTGTGTTATAATTTGTAAAAATAGCCATATGAAAATGAAAGCGATGAATATATATTTAACTGTTGCACTTCAAAAGTTGCAAATTTAATAAAATGAAATAAGTTACAGAGTAGAATAATTAAAAAAAAACTAGCATACATAATATATGATGATCTGTGGTCAGTCAAGTTTAGAAAGACAGACCAGCAAGATAGCAAGGAGAAGCCTTCACATACTCACTACAATTGCTATAACCTCAAAACTTATAATACCAAATGTTAAAAAGAGAGCAGAAACTGTACCTTCTTGACTTACTGGTGGAAAAGTAAAATGGTACAGCTATTTTGAAAAACTGTTTGGCATTTTTCAAAACATGTTAATGTAAACGTATCATATAATCAGTCATTTCCAGTAGGTAACTTACCCAAGAGAAATATAAACATACATCTCTACAAAATTTGTATTCAAATGTTTATAGCAGAGTTATTCATAATAGCCAAAAAATAGTAATAATTAAAATGCCCATCAACTGGTGAATGGATAAAGAAATATGGTATAGAAATTCAGATATAAAATTATGAAACGCTGGTACATGCAACATTGTACAATTTCTATGAAGAGGAATTAAACATGATCACAAAATGACTCAAAAATGTGTTATTTAACTCAGTACTAAAAATAGAAAAGCTGGTTGTGGTCGCTCACACCTGTAATCAGAGACTTGGAGAGGCCAAGACAGGAAGAATGCTTAAGCCTAGGACTTCCAAACCCACCTTGGTAACATAGAAATAACTCATCCTTACAAAAGTAATCACAAAAATTACCTGGGCATGGCGGTGTCAAGCTGTAGTCCCAGTGACTCAGGAGACTGAGATGGAAGGATTCCTTAGCCCAGGAAGCTGAGGCTGCAGTGAGTTGCGATCCACCGCATTTCAGCCTGGGCGATAGGATGAGACCCTGGCAAATAAATAAATAAACAAACAAACTCAAAATTGATACACCAGTCTAATAAGAGAAAAAAATGACATGTGTACACATTTGTTTGATGTGATATTATTTATAACAGACAAGACCTGAATGAAGGGGTAGTCAACAAAAGAAATAATAGACAAATCAAGCATCATGTTAATTTTAAAATTGTGTATGAAAACTCTCATCAACAATATAAAAAAGATCCTCACAGCATGAAAAAAATTCAAGTTATATATCTGATAACAGATTAATATGCACAATATAGGAAAAATCCTAAAATTAAGCAGCAACAACAAAAAACAACCCAATTCACAAATGGGTAAAATAATTGAATACATATTTCTCCAAAACATGACATAAAAGTGAGAACATGCCTAACATCATATTATTAGGGAAATACAAATCAAAACCACAAGTTATCACTCACACCTACTAGGATGCTATTATAAAAAATAATTAGCAATTGTTGGTAAAAATGTGAAGAAATTGAAATACTTCCACACTGTCAGTGATAATATAAATTGGTACAGCTCTATGGAAGACAGTGTGAAGGTCTCGAAAAATTAAAAAATGCAACTGCCATATAAACCTGTGATTCCAATTTCGCACATGTAACCAAATGAATAAAAAGCAAGGTCTTGGAAAGTATCTGTGTATCCACCTGCATTATTTACAATAGCTAAAATATGGAAGCATCCCAAGTGCCTATCATGGATGAGTAGATTAGCAAAATATGGTATATATACACGATAGAATATTATATGGCCTTAAAAAGAAAATCTTACTTATGCTATGACATGAAAGAACCTTGAAGACATTATATATATATTATTCTAAGTGAAATAAGCCATCCATAAAAAGACAAATATTGTATGATTCCATTTATATGAGGTAATTAAAGTAGCCTCAACTATAAAAGGAAAAAAAAGTAGAATAATTATTTCTAGGATCTAGAAGCAATGAGAAGTGATGAGGAGTTTTTTTTTTTTTTTTTTTTTAATGAGCATAGAATTTCAGTTTTGTAAGATGAAAAGTGTTCTGAAGATACATGGAGGTGAGGCTGACATAATAATATAAAAGGAATTAATACCACTGCACCATATACTTAAAATGGTTACAAAGGTAAATTTTGCTATGTATGTTTTACACAATAAAAAAAAAATTCCACAGAGAAGGATTAGGAATTTGAGATTTTTGAATTCCCTATCAACATTCTCCCCCATTTAACTCCCTATTCCCTTTTGAATTTCACTAAAAATAAGCAAATTCTCAACTAGGAAAAATGCAACATAGCATTTTTGGTGCATCTTATATGTTACCTCTTCTCACCCCTCCCCTTTCTAAACCTACATAATCACCACTGAGATTACAATGGCTTTATGTCCCTTTCATAAAAGATCTGATACCATGTGTTTCAAAATACTTTAATGCTGTGCAGATCTGCATATACATGAGCAGAAAATGTATCACGTATCTCAAGGTATATTATATGTTGGACATACAAAGAAGAATAAGGGACAGTTCCTGCTCACAAAAACTTCAAAGTCACAGGAAAAATAAAGTTTAAAAATAATTATAATGTGTCTGGATAAGTGCGCATAGAGGAATCACACATGGAGTGCCTATGAAGGCACAGAAAAGAGACTAGTTATCTGCAGAAAGCAAATTTGCTTCACAGAGCAGCTACTATTTGAACAGATTTTCTAAAAAAGAATAATAATAATAACTCATGAGATAAACTTGAAAAAAAAAGATATTCTAAAAAATAAGCACTTTGTCCAAAAGGACAGAACTGTGATTTAGGCTTGACACCCTGGAAACCATTGACTTCCTGGATATTGGTAGTTGTAAATTTACATGGTGAAAAAGGAAGACAGTTCAGTGAGTATGAACAAACATAGAGGAAGCAGTCTTTGAAACATCTTTTATATAAAATTGAGGAGTTTAGACTTTGGTACAGAGATAGTTAAAAAGAGATAGTTACCCTTCCTGGATGTGTAGCCATTGTGTGGGACTGGATTGAAGTTTGGGAATAATTTAAAGTTTCTGGCCAAGGCTACTCCTTGCTGTTATCTGAAGGTTCTCAAGCTGACTTTGGTTCCAACAGCCCATTAGGGTATCATCAAAAGACTTCCAGTCTTTTTTATTACATTTTCTTTATTTCAAAAATTGCCATGACTTCTATCTCTTCTTTGTACTCTATGTTGAAAACATTTTTACAATATGAGGAAATGCTTATATTTGATAAGATGTGTTTCAGACTTAGGGAATGTAACAGGAAGCAATGTTGTTTTTGTCTTTTTCTGAAAACAGGGGGAAATAAAGAAATAGAAAAATGGATCCTAAAATATTCCAGAACTAGGGTAGGAGGAGGATATTTTCCCCCCAGCACCTTTCCTCCATTACATTTGGCCTATTTGTTTGTTTGTTGGTTTGTTTTTCATGTCAGAAATCAACATAGCATTGCTAATGTGGGTGGAATGGCTATGTGGACTATTAATTTTCTCCTTCTAGGAGGAGTTATATAGGACCAAAACTTCCTACTCTCAGACTCCCTTTCACTCCTTTACTTGAGACAGATTTGGATCCAAAGTTATATATTAACTTTTCAGGCCTTATCCACCCATTTGAGGTACATTAAGAATGTAGGTTATTAAGACAAAATAGACTTTTCCCCTTCAGGGTGTAGTCAGCATTATTCCCAAGAGATCAGGTCACCCATTTGTTTTCTCTGATCTGTCCTATCTATCCGTGGAAGAACAGTTCATGTGACAGGGAAACTTCCATAAGAATGTCTCACCGATTAACAATGGTGATTTGCCAAAAGCCATTAGAGGGGAATTCAATGAATCCATACCCGTTCTTCAGACAGTTTTTATGCCCTTAATTTGAATGACAGCACAGAAGAGGAGGGTTGCACTTACAGGCCAACCCTTCCAATCTTCATGGATGTTGGCACTTGGTTGATGACATACATGACATACTTGAAGAAATAAAAGGGGGAAGATGCATATATAGAGAAGGGTGCTTGTGTTTCCCACAAAGACATATGAATGTACCCGGAAGATGTGTGTGCTTAGAAAATTGTGTATGTCACCCTCCAGGGCATGCACTCACATCATTCTCTTTGGGCACTCTGGCTCAAATTCGAGTACTACATTGCATCTTCAGGTTTCAATTTGGGGAAAAAAACAGAAAAGGCAACAGAACTAAAATCTAGGGAATCCAAAGTCAGTCAGGGGCAAAGAACTGCAGCATTGTGCAGGTAAACGCGACTATTCCTGTAAATTCAGTTCCTTCTGCCACATATGGATGTTGGTCACGCTTGCATCCATGGGGACATCATGAGTAGATGAGGACAGGGAAATTGGGGGATGCTCTCCTTCCTTTGATTCTCATTCATGCATATCGGCCAGAGAGAGGAAAAACTAAGGGACACCTTTCTTTTGCCTCCCTCCTTTTATATGGAGGTGCCATCTGCAGTTAGCACTCCTCTCGAGTGTATTTTGACTCACTGGGACTACTTTGATACTCAAACTCTGAAAAGGGAACATATTAACTTATTTTACACCCAAGCATAGCTGAGTTCTAACCAACCTCCCTTCATTGAGGTGAATGGGAATAAAGGATATTGAAGTTCATGTTCCTTTATCTGTGTTAAATCTCTCAAATTAGATTTAAACCAGGACTATCAGTCCTCCCAGATAAAAATAAAGTGACCACATGTTAATTAATTAATCCTGTTAGCTAACTGAAAAAGTCTATTGTCATTTAATCTGCTTTTCCAAACCAAACGTGTAAGTACTCTAATGAAATTTGTTAGATCAGGCTATCTAAGGTTTCTTTTTATAAAAGAAAGTTAAGTCATCTTGGTATGTCTGACTCGCTCCCAGGTAAAACTGTTTTACCTGTTTTAGAACAGGTAAAACTTTAAATGCTAGTTACTCTCTGTGTACACTTTACTTCTCCTGCTGAACAGGTGAAATCCTGGGTATACTTTCTGTGGCATGATAGCATGAGACCTGACCACTCTTACCTAATTGTTCACATCTCATGACTAAAACTATAATTTAGCAATTTATAAAGGATCTTAACAAATTTGCCTGTTCATAATTAGAATTAAACCAGGACAGATCATTTGACATCCACATGGTTTGTTCATTCTAAAGAATTTTACACCAAACCATTACAAACAGAAGAGTTTCATAACCAATTAAAGAAGAACTTTTAAAGTTTTTTTCAGTCAAGACATTAGAGAAACATCAGGGTGCCAACATGGAGGACTGTAAGACCAGAGGGACCAAAGAGGCATCCCAATTAATAGTTGTCATTAGCTAATAAATTCCAGCAGTACATCAGATACCTGGTAGGAATTATCCTGCTATGGGGATGGTGCCTGTTGCTATGGGTACAATCTGTTGGGACCACTAAAATCACAATTGCCCCAAAGAAGGCTAAGCCTCCAAGAACGTGTCCACTGTGCAGGTCTGAAAGCCACTGGGAAGCAGGCACATTCTTTTCTGAAGAGAAGAAAGAACACCTAGCTCAAAAATAATTATCACTTAGGAGGCCTGGGAACAATCTAACGTACCTGGCATAGCTTTCCATCACCCCAATGATCCCCAAGTGAATATTATGGTGCTAGAACACAAATTACTTTCTTAATTAACACAGGTGCCAGCCATTTGGTCCTGATCATCCATGTTGGAATATAAATAATCTTAATTAAAGTTTCTAGGGATAATTCAAAATATAAAGGTAGGTTATATGGAAAGGTAGAAAGGGAAAAGTCAAAAATTGCAAAGGAAAGAAGTAAAGGCAATAAAAAAATAGAGGATTCATGCATGTCACAGAAGGGTATGTGTATGTTATAAAATAATACATGGAACCCACGAGACTTAGAACTGGTGAGGGCTCTTCACTCTCTTTCCTTTTCTTTAGACCCAGATTGAAAGGGACCCTACCTGGTCCTTCTCTCCACCCCTTCAGCATTGAAGGTTACCAGAATAGACTCTTGGATTCATTGCAGAAGGGTGAAATCTTAGAGTCCTGAAGGAGTCTCCTCCACCCACACAGAGGGACCTCCAGTCTACCAATGTGAGAAAATTGGCAATCTCCAACTAAAGATCACAAGAAGACTAGTGCCCAGAACTAATACCTTACATAAACTCAATATACATGAATGTTCTTTTTATAATACTGCCAATAGTTGCTGCTATAATAGCCATCCTAGCTTGTGCTATAATATATTTTTATAAGACTCCAAACTGTAGCACCCCATGGACTTTCTTACTCCCATGAGCCAATGAACCCCACCTTCAAAGATGTTTTACATATTTGCCACTTTGCCTTTGTCTTTCTACCTCCTAACAGTCCTCTTACTTCAACAAACAATCTACTTTTGGCAATTACCAACCTCTGACTACAAGATCGTTCCAATTTCTCCCCTGATTTCATTACTTGGTACACTTTCTTAATGCGTATCCTATTTTGTAACCTTCTTACCACACCGTGAGACCCAGCCTTTTCCAAAATGGCTCCTTAATCATTATAGGCCTTCATTATATGCCCACTCTGTCTTCTAACACTTGGATAATCAATCTCACACACAGGGCTTTGAGTAACTCTAACACCTCATTTCCATCCAGCTGCTGGATCTGTACATCAATTCAAATAAAATGTTTTATAGCCATTCCAGCTGACTTAACCACTTGGACCCTAACTAGTATGAGCTTACATTTAACATAAGCAGACTGTGGTCCAGAATCCCTCAATAATCTTACTCGTCTAAACATATTTCCCTCACAAACCATAAGATCCTTCGGCTTCATCTCACACCTAGCAGTCACCTTTCTAAGACTAATGGCTTCGGGGCTGCAAATGGCTGAATCTTTATATCAGCCAAAGACCCCTAAACCTCCACCCTGGGGGCCCATTTCTTCTCAAACCCTACTAAGTACTCCAGCACCTCTGTGTTTCCAATGCTCATTCTCCAACTCCTCTCATGAATCTTTTCTGGGAACTGTCCCTCCCAATCTCTGCAACTGCACCCTCACTCTCCAACCCTCACATGTTCCCCAACCCCACACCATGAGCCACTCAATAGGCTCCACCAGGGCCTGGACAAATCCTCTGTGTGTTTCTGGTTTCCTGCTCATCATCAAAAAGATCTCTCAGACCTCTCCCATCTCTTCTCTGTGTAAATATTGCTATGTGTAACTTACGCTCCATGGTGAAAATGTACCGATACTCCAACTTACACATTTTTAACTCTCTCACAATATTTTTTCTCCTCAACCAGCGGTTATTGACAACACCAGTCTCTTCCTTTCTTTGCACACCATTCGACCTTCACATCCTCTCCCACAAATAATCCTTATCAAGTCCTCACTGGAGTCACTCTTGCAGGTAGCCATTCCATCTGGGAATATGAAAAAGTTGGCACAAAGGTTGGATCCAACACCCTGCTCCCATCTTCTCGTGGTTAACCACAATCTCGTATAGCTTTTGTCTCTCTACCCCAGGAATCTTCTTCTTATGTGGCACTTTGTATCTCTGCTTGCCTGCTAGTTGGTCAGGCACTTGTACCCTGATTTACCAGACCCAGACATCAGTATTCTGACTGCTAATGAAACTATTCAGGTCTCTCTGCTAGCTCCAATCACTTTCTCCACAGTCAGAACAAAAAGGGCCATCCATCTCCTACCTTTACTGATAGGAATAGGTATTTCAACCACTCTGGGTACTGGAGTGACTGTCACGGTCACTTCTATCACACTCTACCAACAACTATCCATGGTCCTTTAGAACACTTTAGAGGTTGTCTATACCTCTGTATCAGTATCCAAAGGCAAAATAGACTCACTAGAAGGAGTAGTGCTTCAAAATAGAAGAGGACTTGACCGTCTAACCACCAAAAAAAGGGAAATATGTATATACCTTCAGAAGGAATGTTGCTTTTATGTCAATGAGTCAGGCATTGTCCAAGATGCAGCCTGCACACTTCAAAACCGAGTGAAGCACTGTTTTTTGAACCCTGTATATTAAACTTTGTAAAATTTGTTTCTTCTTGCCTAGAATCCATAAAATTTCAAATCATGATGCAGATGGAACCATATGAAAAATCTTTCCTCAGAGGCCCATTAGACCATCTTCTGAAGGATTTTTAACTGCCACATACATGATACAGATTGAAGAAGCCAGAGTGGTCATCGCCCCTCCTCCCCAAAAGCAGTTAGGGATACCATGCAAGACAGGGGAATGAGAGGAGATAGTTAGGTGCTGGCTAAACAGATAGAAATGGAGGTCTCATAAAAAAAATAATACCCACAGGAACACCACTGCACTGACCTTATTATGAAACTAGTAACTAAAAATGTGTTAAATGTGGTAAATCAGGAACTGCCTCTTAAACAAGAATGTATTGCTTAAATGGACATTTTGCTACCTTAATGCAGTGCAATAGCTCATCTAAATGTTCTAACTTGACCCAAGCTTATTGTAATATTATTAACATGACATTTGCATTGAAGTTTCACAACCCCACCTCCTCTCCAGTGGGCTTTTCTGCGGTACTTATGGGTAATCATCCATATGGAGTAACTTTGGACAAAGTCACACATGCGCAGTAAAGACTGTGACCAGGAAACAGCTAGGAGACTGAGAGGTGGGTAAGATGCAAATAAAAGGAATGCCCAAGATAAAAACTATAAGCAAGTTCCTAGTACTGATGACCCATTTCAGGGCCCCTCTCTTCTTGAGAGCTTTCTGTTGCATAATAAACTTCTTTCACTCATCTTTTTGGCACCTGTGTTCCTTAATTTCCTTGGTCAAAATACAAGAACCCAAGGTTGCTGACTACACTGACAGCACAGTAGAAAATTCCTACAACACTATTGAATAAACTACAATACATCTCACAATGATGTACTTTGTAGGCTTAAAAAAGAGAAGGAAGTGGAACTTATTTGCAGTAATTTCTGCAGTCAAGTAAAAAAAAAGCTAAGTTAAAAAGCATTCATGCAGCCTTGCTTCTGTGGGAATATAGCAGGGGACAATGACAAAAATTATATATATTAATTTATTTATACAAAGAGAGACACAGCACAAATAAAGGTGTAATGCATTTTAAAAATATTTGTTATTGAAAAAATAAAATTACATTATTCAAAGGACAAAATCTATTTGCCCAAATCAAATTCTCGGAAACTCATTAGTACACTGAGATCTATGCCCTGTGGTTGCCAGAATATAAAGACAAGACATAGAGTATCTGTTATTAGACAACTGACAAACAGTATAGTAATCTCTGTACAGTTATGTGCCATGTAGTAACATTTAGTTAACTGCATATAGGAAGGTGGTTATAAGTAAGATTATAATAGGGCAACCCCTTTGGGTCCCCTCCCACTGTGGGAGCCTTTCTGTCCTCTCCATAAATCCTGTTTTTTCACTTTCTGGCTGTCCATGTCCCTCATTCTTCCTGAGCAAGAGACAAGAACTCCGACCTGAAGAGCTGCAGAAGATCATAAAAAAAAAAAGTTTATAGTACTTAATTTTACCATACCTCTTCCGTTTAGATGCACAAATACTTCTTATATTTTATAGTAGCCTACCATATTCAGCACAGTAACATACTGTACAGGTTTGTAGCCCAGGATCAATAGACTATACCATATCACTTAGGATATTAGGGTATGCCACCTAGGTTAATGTAAGTGCTCTCTATGATGACCACACCATGATGACATCATCCAATGACAAATTTCTCAGAACATATCCCTACAGGTCATCTATATCTGACCATGTATCAATACTTTAGAACTAAAAATAAAATAGAGATTTGTTGGTGTTTTTATAGAAGTAGGCATAAGCTGACACAAGCTAGAAAAAAATGTCATATTTAATTTTTAGAAGCACAAAAAAGTGCTGAATTTGACTAGGATTCAATGGTTTCTCTGATATATTATCACATTTGTAAACTAGAAGTATGAAGGGTTTTCAATAGATGCAAGTGACTGGCATGGCTTTCCTTTCAGTTTCTTGCCAATTGCTCATGCAGATAAACCTTCTGGTAAGTGATGACAGCTGCTATGTGAAGTAAAGTTAACTATCAGCACAAAGGAGACCTTAGAGGTATTCTCATTGTCTTTCGTTCCACTGGCTGAGTAGGGTGTTGCATCAGCACTCAAAGTCCACCATATAAAAAAACCACTTTCACTGGTCTGGCTATACACTACAAGAGCTCCATTCTTCTCATGTCTTTTGGCCTAAAAAAGTCATGCTCATTATCAACCACAAGATGTTTTCCCTGAGTCAGGAAGGAAACATTATCAATTTTATTGATGGCTAATCAAAGAAAGCTTCAGAGAAGAGCTGACATTTAAATTGAGACTGCGGTGGCCGGGAACAGCCACTGCACTCCAACTCACTCCAACTCAAAAAAGTAAAAATAAATAAATAAATAAATAAAATAAAGCCACAGCCTAGTTTTCTCCCACCTCTACTTTGTCCATCACTGGCAACCATTAATCTATTCTTCATTTTTATAGTCCAGTTTTTGTTTCTGTTTTGTAGAAACGAGGTCTCCCCATGTTGTCCCAGCTGGTCTCCAGGGCTCAAGCAATTTGTCCTCCTCTCTGTTTACAGTTGTGAATCACTGCACTCCGCCTCTATAGTCTTGTTACAACTTCCTAGGTTTTTATGTCTGCTGCACCGAAAAGCCAATACACTGCTGGGACAACAATCATTGCAGTAGGGAAAGAGTTTAAAAATCACACGGTAGCTAGGTGTGAGGATGGAAGATATTTTTTCAGATCTATCTCCTGGAGAACTCAGAGGCTAGGGTTTTCAGGGTAATTTGCTAGGAAAGGGGCTGCTGATTGGTTGGGGATAAAATTCACAGGTATCAGGACTGTTGTGTGCCAAGTCATTTTCTGAATAGGGCTCACAGGTCAGTTGGTTCACCAGAATGCAGAATAGGGTTCACCAGTTGGTGTCAGTTGGTCTACCACAAGGCAGAGTATGAAAAATATCTCAGACACCAATCTTAGGCTTATGTTATCTATGTGGGCATTTTGAAAGTTACAAATCCTGTGAACAATGGATTTGAAAAGTGAGAAGGATCTCTGGTGATCAAAGCTGTTGACCCCTACAGCTAATTAAACTTCTGAATATTCTCAAGGGGTTTGCATACCCAACAGCCCATTGTTCTTCAATAGAAAAAATAAGTGCATTTATCTTGCGCACAGCCCCAACAAACAGAAAACACATGAAAGAAGAAAAAGTCAAAGAAAAAAATAAGTAAAATAAACATTTTATAGTTTAGATCTTAACAAAATTCAGACTCCAGTTATAATTCTAAGCTTGTGCCTTTTATTAATCTTGCAAAGGTGGATTCATTGTCATTTCAAGTGTGTTTTATAAGTGAAATTATGTAAGTACATAGCCTTTCATCATTGGCTTTTTTTCACTCAACATAATTTTCTGAAGACTAATCTAAAATTTTGCTTATATCAATAATCCCCATTTTTATTGATAAACATTCCATTGCATTGATGTACCATAGTTTGTTTCCTCAATCATCTGTTATGGAATGTATGTATTCCTCTCCCTATTTGGGGCTATCACGAATAAGGGTGCTATGAACATTCATGTACAGGTTTTTGTATTATAAGTTTTTATTTATCTGGGATAAATGCCCAAGAGTGTAATCATATGTTAGTTGCATGTTTAGATTAATTTTAAGATATGGCCAAATTATTTTACATAGTGGCTATACTATTTTACATTTTTATCAGAAATGTATGAGTAATTCAGTTGTTTCACATACTTGCCAGTTGTTTCACATCCTTGCCAAGATTCGGTGTCATCTGTCTTTCTTTCTATCTATCTATCTATCTATCTATCTATCTATCTATCTATCTATCATCTGATTTTAACCATTCTGATAAGTGTGTAGTAGTATTTCATTATGATTATAATTCACATTTTTCTGTTGATAAATTTGAGCATCTTTTTGTGTGTTTATTTTCCCTTTATATATTTATATTTTCAATGCCTTTTTTATTTGCTGATGCTTTGACATCTTGCCATTGCTAACCCCCAAAAAGAATACCCCTCTTAGGGCTAGCCAATTTCTAGAGATAGTAAACAACTCACCGAAAAATGCATCTTTTATACACAAGCTAAACAATTCCAAACCCATCCCCCTCCCACTTGATCAATTAGACTTTTAATCTTTGGACCATTATTTTTCTGTTTCAATCACCCCAGGGCCAGGAACTAGAAAATTAGAGACAATTCTTACTGTCTAGAGCCCATTAAAATTATTCAGACTAGTCAATTTGCCAGCTTACTCTGCTTGCTCAATCCTTCCCATAGAAACCCACAAGAAAGACTCTGGTCAAGTTTTCTTCTTGTTCTCTCTACCCCTTAACAGATTCCACTGCTTGCCCATGTGAACCTGAGTGTTATAGTATGTTTCTTCCTCTTGAACTGTGAGTAACAAAATATCCTTTAAGTGATTAAATAGCCTCTTGATCTGGTGGCCTCACCATACCTTGATAGTAATGAAATCTACACTTTAAAATAATTACTCTTCGTTGAATGCTCCTTTGCATCTTTTTCTTATTATCTAGCTGTATTTTTTTTCTTTATTATAGATTTTTGAGAGTTCTTTATATATTCTCTATACTAATATGTGATTTGGCATGTTTCAGATTTTATCTCCAAGTTTGTAGCTTGCTTTTTTTTTTTTTCATTCCTTTGAGTCTTTCACAAAGCAAAACTTATAATTTTGATGAAGTCCATTTTTTCACTTCTTTATTGTGTTTTTGGTGTCAAGGCAAATAACTCTTTGTCTAGCAATAGATCCCAAAATTTTCTTTTTCCTACTAATCTCAAAACGTTTTAGACTTTTACATTTTTCATTTAGTGCATGATCTCATTTTGAGTTAGTAAATATCAATTGCACCAGCTGTATTTGTTGAAAAAGGCTATCATTGCTCTATTGAGCTGCTTTTGTACCTTTGCCCAAAACCAGATGATTAGGTATTTTTCTTGATCCTCTATTCTGTTCCACTGTTTATATAATAAACTATTTATTTATATAATAAACTACATACAAAACTATATCATACGGCTTGAAAATGGGTAGGCATTCCTTCCAGTTTCCCTTTTCCTTCCCAAAAATATATTAGCTATTAAAGTTCCTTTCTCTACTCATACATTTTAGAATGACTTTGTCTATATCTACAAAAAAAATCTTGCCAGGATTTTGATAGAAACAGTAGTTTGGTAGTATTCTTCATCCGGTGGAGATGAAATCTAGTTTTCTGATAGGTTTTTTCCCCATACTCAAGCAAGGGTTTTGAGATAGCTTTACACAGCCTTACCAGTGTCAAAGTCCAGATTCACCATACAGCCTTTGCTGGTGTGTGAGATGGTGTGTCTATACTTTTCCTGTGATCTTTGGACTGAGTTGGTTAGGTCTAAAATGTTCTTGCTTTTTGGTTTTGTTTTCTCGACCTCCCTTCTAGTTGTTTTGCTAGAGAAAGCAGGTTTCTTGTTTGTTTTGTTTCTGTTTTTTTGGTGGGTAAAATTTTTCATATGAATTTGCTGATTTTGTTTGTGTTTACAGATTACCAGCTTATTCAGGTCCAAGTCTGAGATAAATAAAGAAAAAAAATTAAAAATAAGAAAAATAAAAATAAATAAACTCAAAGTTCCTTATACTTCAGTTCTTCAGCCCCCTAGTGCATCTTGTTTCCTCACCTTTTGGAATCTTTTTATGTTATCTTTATATGTTGTCCAGGTTTTATTGTGATTTGCTTTGTATTGTCTTTGTACACCTGGAGGGATAGGGAAAGTAGGTCTAGTTTTTCTTTTTGGAAATGAAAGATATAAACATTCCAGAAGTTTTAGGGATTTTAGGACTGATAAGAATCTATTTCAACATATATACAAATTTAATTGTCAAACTTTTTTTCCCAATTAAAGCAAATGTTTCATAAAATCTGATCATAGATTACAATGTTAAAATTAGAAAGTGTTTAGCCAAAACATCAGTCAATTTTGTGGAACAAAGAATTACCTGGATATGTACTTTTCACACAATAGAAATATTGTTTAAAAAAACACACACACACTTGTGACTCAATAAATCAAAGAATTGACATGGAAACCAATAAAAGAAAATTATAAAAAGTCAATAATAATAATAACAGGCTGTCAAATTTAAGGTATTTGTTTAAAAGTAGGATAAGAAGTTGCATTATTATACATATGACCTCAATTTATGTCCTCATTAAGACACTATTATTTCTAATTTGGATGATTTCAGTACGAAACAAATATAAATTAAAACCACAATATATTGACTTAGCCCATTTTCATTTTCATATTTAAAGTTTTATTTTTGTTTGCAGAGTACAACTTTATACTCTCTATATAATTATGTTTTATAATTATAATATAATTCCACATTTTTTTGGTTTTAGATGCATGGCTAAATTTCATTTATACCTGCATTGTAATATACATCTAATATAGTAAGCATTGATTATTGAAGAAAATGATTTTTGTTAGATTTTTGAATAAACACAATGTAACTCAAGTTAAATCTGAAGTGAAATAATTATTTTGGACATTATTTAAATAATAAAATAATGTTATAAAGTCTATGTTATTAAATTTCAATATGCAACAGCATCCTTAAAATAATGACTTGAGAAAAGGTAAAATGAAAAGGAAGACAAAAATTAAAAAGGTAATTTGACTCATAATTTTAAAAATGGAAATAGTATTCAAAACCCTACCACCACTCCACACATACCTAAGTTCTCTATTTTTAAGATATCTTAAAGAACTAATATGCCACATTTTCTTCAAAAATAAAATTCTGTCTTAACATTTTGCAATGCCACAGAAGAAGTAAAAGTTATTTACACAATCTATTTTGTTATATTGCTATTGAAAACCTATTTTAAAATGCAGTGTCAACCATAAGCAATTTGGAGCAAAGCTAGCTAATTATATTATCTAGGCACAATAGACTACAAAAAGCAAACAGAAACCAGATGGCAATGAAAGACCAATTATCAATAACTCAGCAAGAAATAACTTGTCCATATTAATTAAATCTATCAAACCAGTAGGAATAAAAATAAGCAAGTTAATTTACATGCATTTTTATTCCCAAATATATAATGTTTAGATTAAATATCCATCTATCTATCAGTAGGTTTCCTGCAAAAGAATGACATTTCATTTAGACTCATTGGACAGTAAAAAAAGATTCTTAATAGATTAAAAATGAGATCCCAATTAGTGTCTACTGATTATGACTGGCAGAAGACTACATAGCACAGAGGGTTTTACTATGGTCAAATGATGAAGATCTGCATTCTCAATATATTCTTAAAATTTTATGATACAAATAATTTAAGACCGTTGCACAACTTTCCAGAAACAAAATTTTCTCTTAATTAAATGTCTACTTACTGATATTTTTTACAGTCTTAATGACAGAAGGAACAAATATAAAATGAGTCAAAATATGACATTTGGATTGCAATTTTGGTGAAGCAAACTAAAAACCATTTTTTACAGAGCTCATTTGGCAGCAGTTCATTAAAATCTGGCCCATCCATGAGTTTAACCATGTCTACCCCCTCCCCTTTTTTTAAAATTGTGTTAACAGCATCTTCTCAGTTTTAGACAATTTGTAGATAAAGATTCAATTTGGTTAGTGGCTGTATTTTCAGACTGATTGTCACTTTGTTACAAGTCTGTTTTCTGGCCACTTTCATGGGATGTCTTCTTTATAGAAGTATGTTTTATCTAATTTACCCAACAAGTAGAGCTAGAAATAACATAAGTGACCTTATTTCAGGCTGGTTTTGCTTAACATCTGATTATTAAAAAGAAAGTTTGTGCAGAGGGAAATAAGTCAGGCACACAAAAGCATATTCCTCATGATCTCACTCATATTGAGAATCTAAAAATGTTGATGTTATGGAAGTTGAGAGTAGGATAGGACACTAGATGATGGGAAGGTTGGTGGTAGAGAAAAAATGGGGGATGATTGTTTAATGACACAAAGTTATTATAGTTACAGCTAGATAGGAAGAATAAATTATAGTGTTTGTACAGTAGGGTAACTATAGTTAACAATAATATTTTGTGTATTTCAAAGTAGGTTGAAGAGAGGATTTTGAATGTTCTCACCACAAAGAAATAATAAATGTTTGAGGTGACAGATATGTTAACACCACTATTTTGATCAGTATACATGTACCAAAACATCACACTGTACTCCATAAATATGTAGAATCATTATGTATCAATTAAACAATAACAGAAAAATTTTTTAAAAATTGAAAGGAAGTATTCATGACCCCAAAATTATGACTTTGGAAAATAATTTTATTTCTCCTGTTAGCTAGTATAAAATGATATTTCAAAGTCAAAAGAGTCCTTAAAAAATATTTATAATACAGACTACTAACATTGAACATGATGTATTCATGGGCTTAAGTCTAACCTCAAATTTAGCATATGTAAAAGCTGGATTTTATAGCATATGGAAACCTGGCTCAACATTTACTAAATGTAATTGTTTACAACTTGTGTTGCTAGTCATTAGAGTGACATAGTTCCACTGAAATCCACTGTTGTGGTATGCTATATATTACTGTAGGTTTATTCCTGTAAACTAAGATTCAGTGTTATGATTTACCAGAATGTTCATTAAAGGCTATCATCAAAACATTGAAATAAATTTTGAAATCTACAAAGCCATTTAAATGTTTACCCAAAACTTGAGATAAACCTTACTGTAAAAAATTCCCAGTTTATTATGATGTCAACTTGAACATGGTAGCTACTCCTCACTTGGAAAATATTTATGTTGTCTGAGCAAGAAATTAAAAAAAAAGTATATTTACATTTTCTCATTTGATTTTATCAGCATCACTTTGAAATAAATAAACTGTTTTCATCACATTAAAACAGTCAGAATTTGGATGCTCAAAACTTAGATAATCATCCAGATTTGTTCAACTTAAATGTGACAAATCTAGATTTAAATTTATATTTAAGACTGAAACACCATTTATGGCCTTCCTTTTTATGTTCATATATATATTTAACAGCAGAAAATGAGCATGTTTTATTGAAATTCTTTGTTGTTAGAAAACGCTTATTTGTAATCACCAAAAATAAAACATAACCCAAACATTTATGAACTAGTGAATAAGTAAATACAATGTGGTACATTTATACAGTACAATGCTACTTACAGATTAAAAAAAAAAGCTGACTACTGGCAAACTCAGCAATAAGAATGAATCTTAAAAATCAAGTCAGGGCCGGGCTCAGTAGCTCAGCCTGTAATCCCGCATTTTGGGAGGCTGAAGTGAGTGAATTGCCTGAGCTCACAGGTTCGAGACCCACCTGGGCAACTTGGCGAGACCTCATCTCTACAATAAATCAAAATCTAGCCGGGCGTGGTAGCGCGTGCCTGTAGTTCCAGCTACTTGGAAGGCCGAGGCGGAAGGATCGCCAGAGCCCAGCAGGTCGAGGGCTGCGGTGGCAGGGAGCGGCCACTGCACTCCAGTCTGGGTGACAGAGTGAGACTCCAACTCAAAAAAAAAAAAAAAAAATCAAGTCAGACTCAAAAGTCAGGTACAAAGCTCACCAACTAGATGTTCCACTTATATGAAGTTTTTAAAAAAGAAAATTATAGGGATAGAAAACCAATCAGTGGATTCCACAAGGTGGTAAGGGAGAAACAAATGAACTATAATGGAAAGAAGATAAAGTTTTTCTGTGTTGGAAATATTCTACTTCTTGGTTATTCTGGATGAGTATATGACTATATATTTCTCATATCTCATATATCTGTGCATCTAAAAAAAGGTGAATTTTAGTCATATGTAAATTACATCTCATAAATCTGACTTTCAAAATAGTGTAAATTTTCTGAATAGATGAAAAGATGTGCAGTTTTGGTAATTTTTCTAACTAAAAGTGAATTATATGTAACAATTTAAGGAATTCCCATGAAGCATACATATAGATATTAATAGTAGATTGTTATTTAGAATTAGCTGTCGATTTGAAATATATTTTAATGGAAAAACAAATGAGAAATAGAAAATGAGAAACTCGAAATAGAAAAAGCATATAATTTGTGTTGTGGTATTTCTGAATATAGCCAATATCCTCAAAAGTCTGCCTGTTTGCAACAGGTGGTGTGTGTGTGTGTGTGTGAGTGAGATCTCTCTCTAGTGTTCAGATCCCCTTGCCTAAAGCTTAAGCAGGTTTGTACCCAAATTTTTGTAATTCTTATTGTGTTATTTAGTTTTTTAGTTGATGTACAAGTTAGGATTAGGTACTTAAGTGGTCTATATGCAAATGAATTTTGGGCCTCCCACTGGTCCTCACTTCCATAACAACACTTAGTGATGTTATGTGACACCTCCCAACTAAAAAACTCAACATTGTCAAAGAAAAATAGCACTAGACACCTCAGACAGTCAGTAAGTCTGTATTGAAGATGTGTGATAGGAAAAAAAGATTGAACTCAACTTTGTAAAAGAGATTTTAAATATTGGGATGAGCTAGTGTCAATGTTATAGGGCATTAGTAGAGAGGCTGGTCTATGTGATCAGTCATCTGTGATTACTAATTGGCCTTATGAAAGTTAGGCTCCTGTCCTTTTACAGAAATTGGGAGAAAGGGGTACTATCTTTCTAGATGATTACATTTCAAATAGATGGCTCTCAAGTCTCCAGAAATACATTCCTGGGTTATCAAACTGGCATTTACATCATAAAGTACTGGGATTTACCAGTGCAAGTTGTCTAAAGTAAATGCTTTAGGAAAAGGGAGGCGGGGGTTATAATCAAGAAGAAATCTGTTAAAGTTTTGTTAAGCTGAGAGGAGTTTTAGGACAATCTTAGAGAATATAATACTGGTAAACAAAACTGTCATATGTCTAGTAGTCCCAAAACCACTTTACATAAACATTTCACTACGCCTGTTATATACAATTTCTTCACAAAAACATGTGAAGAGATGGTCCTCTTATTAGACAGCAGTAAAACAAAAGAAAGACAATTTCAATTAATCACAATACTATAAAAGAGGGAACAGCTGTAGTGGAACACAGCCTGGGGAGGGGAGTGGATTATTCTGCTGAAGTTAGGGTTTTGGTGGTTTTACTGTTTTCATGGCATCCTAGAGGTTTTGGTAAGATGTTTCTTCATTTTCATTTGTTTCCAGGAATCTTTTAATTTCTTCATTGATTTCAATGTTGATCCAGGAGTTGTTCAGCATCATGCTTTTTAGTGTCCATGTCTTTGTGGGTTTTGGGGGAATTTTGTTGGTGTTGATATTTATTTTTATTTCACTGTGGTCTGAGAAGGTGCATAACAGTATTTAAATCTTTTTTTTTTTTTTTGAGTTGGAGTCTCACTCTGTCACCCAGACTGGAGTGCAGTGGCCTCTCCCGGCCACCGCAGCCTCGACCTGCTGGGCTCCGGTGATCCTTCCGCCTCAGCCTTCCAAGTAGCTGGAACTACAGGCGCGCGCTACCACGCCTGGCTAATTTTTTTATTTATTGTAGAGATGAGGTCTCGCTTACCCAGGCGGGTCTCGAACCTGCGGGCTCAGGCAATCCACTCACCTCAGCCTCCCAAAGATGCGGGATTACAGGCTGAGACACCGAGCCCGGCTACAGTATTTAAATCTTATGAAATTTGTTTATACTTGATTTATGGCCAAGGATGTGGTCAATCTTGTAGTACATTCCATGAGGTGATGAGTAGAATGTATAATCTGTGGTTGTTGTGTGGAGTTTTTTGTAGGTATCTATTAGGTCCATTTGGTCAATCATCAAGTTGAGATTCTGAAACTTTTTGTTGATTTTTTTTCCTCAATGATCTATCTAGGGTACATAGTGGAATATTTATGTCCCCAGTTATGATAATGTTAGAGTCAATATCTTTTTTTAAATGTACTTAGTAGCTGCTTTATAAAAGCTATTATTCCTGTGTTTGGTGCATATATTTTTAGGATGGATATTTCTTGTTGATGAATTGAATCTTTTATCATTATGTAGTGTCCTTCTGTATCTTATTAAAATTTTTGATAGTTTAAAGGTTATTTTATCTGATGTTAAGATTTGACTCCTGCTTTCTTTTGTGTTCTTTTTGCACGAACATTCAGTTTCCATCCTCTAACTTTGAGTCTGTGAGTGTGTCTTCTGGTGAAATGCATCTCTTGAAGATAGTATATTGTTGCATCATGTTTCTTTGTCCAGTTTTCCATTCTATGTCTTTTCAGTGGTGCATTGAGTCTGTTCACATTCAGGCTGATTATTGAGAAGTAAGAGTTTATGCCTGTCATGAGGCTCTTACAGACTGCTATTTGTTTACTTTTTTGTTTATTGCTTTTCTTTTGATTTTGGGGTTGATTTATGTGTGTGTTTTCAATTTTGCAGTTGTGATGCATGCTTTGTTGGTTCTTTGTTTTCTTGAATTCTTGAGAGGAATGTGTCTTTTTTTTTTTAATTTCTTCTGTGCTTAATACCTTCTTAAGTGTCTCTTGTAGAACTGGTTTGGAGGCAGCATATACTCTTAGGGATTGAATATCTGGGAAAGATTTTAATTTTCCATCATTGAGGAAGCTTAGCTTAGCTGGGTAGGAAGTTCTTGGTTGGAATTGTTCTTCAAAACACTCAAAGATAAACAATTCCAACCAAGAGCTTTCTACCCAGCTAAGCTAAGCTTCTTCACTGATGGAAAATTAAAATCTTTCCCAGATATTCACTTTGAGTGTTTTGAAGATTGAGCTCCATTCTCTTCTAGCCTGCAGTGTTCTTGTAGATGAGTCTGCTGCTATTCTAATTGGTCTTCCCTGTGAGTATCTGACCTTTTTGTCTTGCTGTCTTCAGAATTTTTTCTTTTATACCTACTTTGTGCAAGCGAATTACTATGTGTCTAGAAGTTGGTCTTATTTGATGCCTTGCAGGGGTTCTCTGTATCTCTTGCACTAGGATTG
This sequence comes from Tarsius wallacei, assembly GCA_963574415.1. Taxonomy (NCBI): domain Eukaryota; kingdom Metazoa; phylum Chordata; class Mammalia; order Primates; family Tarsiidae; genus Tarsius; species Tarsius wallacei. The sequence continues at coordinate 24,947 of CAUYQG010152918.1, forward strand.
TTGCATCTCTGATGAGATGTGGGAAGTTTTCCTGGATAACCTCTTGAAATGTTTGTTCCAGGCTGCTCTCATTCTCCTTATTTGTTTCAGAGATACCTATCAATCTTAGGTTACGTCTCTTAATATAGCTTCACATCTTCTGAAGACTTTGTTCTATATTTTTAAGTTTCCTTTCTATGTTTTTATCAGATTAGGTTAGATCCAGATTTTGGTCTTCAAGTTCTGAGATTCTTCCTTCTCCTGATTAATTTTGCCTTCCATGTTTTTCAGCTTATTATTTATTTCATTTACTGAATTCTGTATAGTTTGCATCTCAGCTGTTAGTTCTTTCATGTTTTCATCTTGATTTTCTTGGTTCTTGTTCATCTTTTCCATTCATTCCATGACTCTGCATTTGTATTCTGAGACCAGTCAATCTGGGTGCTCTTCATTGTTTGAGTACCAAAGTCTGTGTATTCATGGACTATTCTCTTTGGATTTTGTGTGGTGCCTGTGGTTCTTCTTTGCTTTTTCTTAATTTGTGGTGGGTTTTTATTTTTCTTTTTTCTTTACTACCATTGCTCAGTGAGAAAGGGAATAGTTTTCACTTCTTTTTGCTCAACCCTCTATTCTCCCCTAAATAAAGCCTCTAAACTAGTTCAGTTTTTGGAGCTGAGTTGTAGATTTGAGATTTGAATGAAGTGTGTTAGGGGTTGCTAAGATTCAAAAGCTGTCTGATGATCACAATGTTTGTGGATTGGTGTGTGTGCACCCAGGAGTCTACTTCCCACCACCTTACAGTATGTCCATACAGTGGGAGCATATAGATCTCCCTGATTAAAAAATAAAATGAAAGAAGAGAAAGGAATTAGTAAAGAGGTAATGTGGAGGGGATGACAATGGAGAGAACAAAGGGGAGAAGGAAAAAGATACAAACCAACAAACAGGGAGACAAGCAGAGCGAGAATAAAAAAGAAAGAGGCAGAGAGAAACAAATGAAAACAGTAACAAAAATAAAACAAAATTAAAAAAAAAAAAACACAGCACATAAACAAACCAAAACTCCAAAGAAACTAAAACCAATAATATGAGGAAATTTTAACATTCATATATAGCATTATTTGACAGAAAGAAGAAGCAGAAGGGGTAAAATAGAATGAAATGCTCACTCCCAACAATTTATTTTTTTTAAAAAAAGGTGGTGTCATGCAGATACAAAAAAAGAAAAAAGAAAAAGAAAAAAGAAAAAAAACCTAAACAACAAAAGCAACAACAACACAAAAACTTATGTAATTCTTGAGCACTCTCCTTTGGCAGTTTCAAGACTTCAGGTTTCTTGTAGGAATGACCCAAGCACTGCTTCTCTTAGCTGGCAGGTGAGGGGAGGAATTTTGGAAGGGAGGAGCCTCCCACTTTTAAATCTGTCCCCCTGTTCACTCCTTGTGGTTGTGGAGGGGCTACTCATCCACTGTGAGTGGAGACTGGGTTCTTAGGTTGCAGTGAAAACCACAAATGCTTAAAATCTAATCCCGTTTACCCTGTGGAGTTGGGGGAAGACTGCGAACTGCCCCCAGCTGGTCTGCTTATGTTCAGGTCTCTCTGTGCGTATTCCTTAGAAAGTTGCCCACCTGAGTCACACGTCTCACTGATCACTGGAAAAAAGGGTGCTGGTTCACTTTAAAACTCACCGCCATTTTGCTGGGATCTAGTGCTGGGTTTTTCCACATCCACACAGACCGCAAGTGCTTCATTTGGTGGGTTGGGGTGTCTGGGTCTCCTCAGCTGAGTCTGGTTGGGTTGCTCTGGTTGGGTTTTCTAGTAGTTCACTTTGCTGGTGTCTGACCTAGGAAGGCTGCAGCAGCAGGCAGCACATGCTGCAGGTGGTCCTCACCATTTTAATCCTTTTTTCTCCCTGTCTAGGTGGTGCCGTAGAGATGGTGTCTGCCTCTGAGCCAGAGGTCCAAAGAGCTGCACAGGGGTGCTGCCTAAGGAGGAGATCTTGGTCCTCTCCTTTTTCACATCTCCATTCAATCAAACGTTCACACAATTTTTGCTGACACCCCAGGGTGAATACTGGTCTCTTCACCTGTTCGTTTATGCAGAGACTCATGCATTCTGACCACCTCTGTTGCCATCTTGGAATCCCCCTCCACATCATTTCTTATAACACAAATAGCCCCTCAACATTTCTTAAATATAAATAATATACAATAAAACACAGTGTAGCAATTTACTATGTAAAATATTAAAACCTTTTTCCTGATTACTGATTAAAATTAGTTGTTAAAGTTTTGACTTGTATGCTTTAGCACCTATAGTTTGCACACATTATACGTAGCATGCATGTTATGGCACAGAAAATATAAAGAAACACATTAAAATGTTAGAAAACATTAAGTAGATATTTAAGCAGAAAGCAGTGCGATTCACTAGAATGATCTCTTCACCATGTGAGGTGGAAGATAAAGTTTCAAGTTGAAGAAAGCCAGGAGGAAAAAGGAAGCAGTCATCCTTCTTTGGCAGTACAGAAGTTGATGCTGCAGTGAAGTAGTTGAAGGATCACCTGCTCAGTCAAAATCTGACTCACAAGAATTACTAGTGATTCTCTATTGTTTTGATGCTATTAGGAGGAAGGCTATGAAAAATCTTTAAGAAAAGAAGCATACAATTTAGGGTTCAAAAATTCCAAATGGTTCTTTTATCTCGTATACCTCTGCTTAGGTTTGTAAATTGGTTACCCAATAAAAGATGTTATGTTCTTTTTTAACAAGTCATCTCACCATATTACTTTCATATTCAAGGAAATTATTTATCATTGAGTCTGTGTAGTCAATAGATCTGTCACACCTGTCTTATCACCAGCCAAATTCAAGAGACAATGTTTATTTTGTTGATATGTAAACAGTCTTCCAGAATATTGATACCCATCTTTAATGTGATTCGATAGTTTTCTTGTTTCTCCTTTTGTTTACAATATACTAAATTAGGGAAGATAAATATAGTTTTATAACAATAGCCAAAGTTATTCTAACAATTTATTTTTTATTATTGCTCTTTTAATGATAGGTATCTTTTATGAAATTTATTAATCTCCTGGAATCATTTTACCAGCAAAACCTAACTGTGGGAGTATAACTGATTACTGTTCTTGATTAAAACATATATATTATTCTTATTTACCTTGTACTTTTAAGCACATCCCATTCAAATCAGGTCTTCAATTAGATCCTAAAATCAAAGTAATGCACTGATTTTTACCAAAGTATGCAAGTTTGAGGTAGTTTTTCTAATTACATTATAAAATTAAATGGAACCACATTATTGTATTTTGGAATGTTGCATTTACAAAATTATTTATTTTAGTGGCAGTTAAATATTACTCATGCTAGAGTGGATGATTGTATAATTATCTGTGTAGAAAACACAGATTTTTATTTTTATTTTTATTATAAAGAGATGGGGTACAATTCAAAGTTAGGTATACAAATGTTGGTTATGCAGGTACCCTTGTTGATGAGGTATGCCCCTTCCTCCCCTAGCAGTTTCTCTTAACTGCCAAGCTCACCGCCCCCCTCCCCCTTCCCTGGAAGTTTCCCACTACTGCCAATTCCTTTCTTATAGTATTATGATAATTGTTCAAGGTCTGCTTATTAGTGAGAACATATGGTACCCTGTTCTTTGTTTCTGTGATGGATCACTGAGTATAATCAACTCTAAATCCATCCAAGTTGCTGCAAAGTCCATATGTTTGTCCTTCTTTATGGCTGCATTATATTCCATCGTGTGTATATACCACATTTTTTTATCCAGTCCAGCTTTGATGGGCAGCATGACTGGTTCCATGTTTTTGCTATTGTAAATAGAGCTGCAACAAACATACGTGGGCAGGTATCTTTTTTGTAAAATGATTTTAATTCCTCTGGGTATATTCCTAATAGGGGAATTGCTGGGCCATATAGAAGGTCAATTTTTAGTTATTTCGGAAATTGCCACACTGTCTTCCAAAGAGGTTGCACTAGTTTGCATTCCTACCAGTATTGTAGAAGCATTCCTTTTTCTCCACATCCTCGCCAGCATCTGTTGTTGTTTGTTTTATTAATGATGGCCATTCTTACTGGGGTTAGGTGGTATCTCAATGTGATTTTGATTTGCATTTCTCTGATGATAAGTGAGGCTGAGCACTTTTTCATGTGTCTGTTGGCTGCCCATATATCTTCTTTTGAGAAGTGTCTATCCATGTCTTTTGTCCACTTTTTAATGGGGCTGTTTGTTTTTTTTCCTTTTGGCGCATTTGAGTTCCTTGTAGATCCTAGATGTTAGGCCTTTGTCAGATATACAGTTGGCAAATATTTTTTCCCATTCTATGGGTTGTCTACCTGCGCTCTTGATGGTTTATTTTGCTTTGCAGAAGCTCGTTAGTTCGATGAGGTCCCACTTGTCTATCTTGCTTTTTAAGGTATGGGTATTTAGGGTTCTGAATAGGAATTGGTTGCCAGTTCCAATTTCCATAAGGCTGTCTCCTGCATTTTCTAAGATTCGTATAGTTTGAGGTTTTACAGAAAATATAGATAAAAAAAAACACAGCGATTTTAGAATGCTTTCATATTACTTGAATTTGTCAGTTCCCTATGAGTTAACATTTCAGAAATGCTTATGTTTATTTTTGTTGAACCTGCTTTTAAAAATAAAAAGAATGCATTTGAAAATTACATCAAATATAAATCTTAAGTAGAAAACAAAACTATTTTTAAGTTATTTAAAATTGTGTTTTTTAATGAGAAAAGACATGCTGAAAATTTTATTTGATCAGTTTAGTAATGAACAGCTTAAAATTTATAGAAAAATGATGCATTGTATTGTTAACTTTTGCAGAATTTTTACCCCTCTATGAATCACCCTTTTTCATTATGGCATACAGGTTGTTAGTGTTTGCATGCTGCCTACTTTCTAGCCTTATGGATTTTACCTTCAAATCACTCCCAAATGTGCTCTGTTCTTTCTTACTCTTATATTCTATGTCTGTTATCCTTTGATTCATCTTTTTGTCCCCAAGTCTTCCTGGACAACTTCTACTCATATGTCAAAATACAATTGATATCACAGACTCTGGATACCTATTCCAGTTGTGTCTCCCTCAGTCTAAATGGGGTTCTGCTACACAGCAAAATATGCTCCTAAAATAAAGATATATAATGACTAACTTGAAAAAATAAAAACAGAAATCTGTTTGCATTTTTGAAGAATTTAAAATAACATATAATAAGAGATTATTATTTGTGACTTTACATATAAACTTTAACTAAACACTAAGTGGAAAAAAATTGAAATCTATTCTTGAGAATAGCATGGAACCAAAAAAATTGTTTAGTATCATTACACAGTAGGTTATCTCCTTTTCTTTAAATATATGATAAAGTCTCAGTTCTATATTGTGTTATATTCCTTTTATTGCTTTTCTTAAAATGTATAAAGCCAAATATATTGTGTTATATTCTGAGCCATATGTGTTCTTAATATGTAAATCACTATCACCATAAAATTAAATTGGCTTTTTGGATCTGATTTATAAAATGAGTTAACAAATGTAGCCTAAAGATTCTGTAAGCTCCTTTTTAAATTCTTGTGAGCATCCTTAGATTTGGCTAGGAATTCACTTGGCTTCAGCATAGTACAACAAACCACAATTTCTAGAAGGCTCCATAGAATATTACTTCTGGGAATATGTGTGTAATGCTCTAAATGTTTTGGAAACTTGCTATGGTGTTTGCCCTGCTTTCCTTCACTTCTTTTCTTCTTCATATCCCCTAAGAAAACCTCAGGCACTAGATACCTCAATAAATTGTTACGGATGTTATGTTAGAAAAGAAAAGGTGTTCTGAGGCACAAAACAGGGGCACATTGTTTATTTTGTAAGGTCAGGAATGTCCTCCCTGAGGAAGTTTTGATATGATAGTGTGAATACTAATTAGATGAGGCAAGTTTTTCAGGCAAAGACAATAGCACTCTTAGGACAATGTAAAAAAATAAAAAGAACTAGCCAGCTATCCATCAATTTGTCTGTCCATTCGTATGTATTCATATCTATGCCTGTGTGTTCTCAACTTTAGCTGAGGATACGATGGCACTTATATTAATAGAGCAAAGTCACATACTAGATGACCTATGAAGAATCTGCAATGAGATACCCTAAAACCAGTTTTTTGACCTTTGGTCTACTATATTGTAACATGTTTTTGTTGAAAAAAGCTGAGAAATTTAATTGGAAGATATTATTGGAATATTGTAGAATATTGTCCCAATGGAATTAACTGTCTGCTTTCCCCTCATCTCAAGTTAAGTGAGTCACACTTCGGAGTCTTCTAGTCTAGGTAAACCAGGATATGTATTTCTATAACTTACAAAACATATAAGACGTAGTTCTGAATAAAAAGGAGAAAAGTATGGGACACTAACTTGAGATGTCAGAATAGCAAAGTGAACGCCCTAGTTAGAATCAATCCTGATATTGATGAATACCTCTGTGGTTCAGTTAAGGGTCACATTGTAGATCTGTCCAGAAGCAAATCTGAGTTATAACAAAAAGCCTCTTTGGAAAGGAAAATGAGCCCTAGCAGTGTGAATATATTTAGGATAATCAAGAGCCAACTGAGAAATTAGAAAGGACAGGTATCATAAGAAGGTGTTTTTGTATATGTCCAAAGGGGGGATATTAAAAAAAGAATATTATCCAAGACAGAAAAAAAAAGATCGGTTTAAAATATCCATCAGAATTAAGGAGATTTCAAATCAGTTTACAGCAGTATCTTCCTCTAAGACTCTACTTTTTATCATCTCTTATTCTCCTATGATCCAAAGTCATAAAGATCAGAAACTGTAACAAACAAATGAACAGAAGAATAGACAACAAATAGGAGAGACACATTAGTTTAAAAAAAATTGAAATTTTTACTGTTAACAGAAAAACAGATAAATTACAAAATCATGTAACTAAACATCTACCCTCAAAGCTGACAAATGAACATTGAAAAGTGACATCTAGTCATGACAGCTGGAATCTTGACTATAAAGCAAAAAGAGACCTCCAGAAATATGCCAGTGCTCAGATCTCAAGATCTGCTGAAGGGAAAACCCTATTACCATCCTGAAAACATTTGAATTCCTCAGTGCACTGAATCTAACTGAACCTATGATAAAGCCCAAACACAGTTCAACAACAAATTGTATTTAGGTCAACACACAGGAACTTGACAGGTTGAAGGTATGTCACTTCTGGAGATACATATTATTTACTTCTGTCTCTAATGATTTTTCATATACAACATCTAGCATACAAGAAAGTGCTACCAGCCTTTATTATAAAAGATAAAAGTTGAGCAATTGTAAAAAAAAAAAAAAAAAAAAAATAGTCACACCAAGAAGGCCCTGGGATGGTTCAGATTTTGAAATTATCAAGCAGAATTTTAAAATAGCGTGATAAATATATTAGGGCATCTATCTAGTAGAGAAAGTAGACTACATATATATGAATAGAGGAGAAGTTTGTGCAGGGAAATCAAGACTATGAAAATGAGTCAATTAAAACAGTGTAAAAATAAAATCAGAAATAAAAATAATTTCTTAATGTTTTTAACAGGTTAGGCAAAGCAGAGTAAATGATCAGTAAGATGGAAGATAGGTCTATACAAAACTAGCAAAAATTAAAAAACAAAAGAGAGAAAGAATATAAAAAACTGAAAGGACATATTGAGAATTGTGCTTCAATATCAAGTGGTCTAAACCATGTAAAATATTTGTTCCAAAAGGCTGGGAGAAAAAAGAAATATTTGAAGAAATAATGGCAAAATATTTCCAAAATTTATTTTTAAAATTACAAATGTAGAGGTCCAAGACATATGAGGAACTTAAATAAGAAGGATAGGTACAAAGAAAAGGTCAGCTAGATACACTAGCATCAAACCAAATATCAAGATAAAGATTCATCATAGAATCACACACAAAAAGTTATTTCATACAGACAAAATGGATACAAATTGTTGTTGACATTTGCATAGTAAATAAGGGAGGTCAAGAGAAGAAAAATAATGGCACATTTTATGAGCTAGGAACAACATATTTGTCCATTTAGGATACTGAAAGAGAAAAGAGCAATTACCAATTTAGCATTTTATTCTAGACAAAATATTCATGAAAAATGAAGATGAGTTTTATTTTCTGTGCATGATAAAATGATGCCCAACCATACAGATACTCTACCTTAGCCATATAAATGCTACTTTCTTGCACTTGTCTACTCACGAAACATATAACTTGGATATATAATTCATAAAACAGCTAACAGAAAAAAAAAATGTAGATCAACCAAGAACAGACAAACTCTGGTGGTGAGTTCAGGATCACTTGAAGGACTAGGGACAGAAAGTAAATTCCTATCTTTGAGACTTCCGCCATGAGACTAAAGGCATTTCTGTGGCATCCTCAAAGGAAGCAAAGTGCATGTGAGAAACCTGCAGTATGTCTGATGAATTAGAAAATTAAAGGCAGTAATCCACAAATCCTGAAGAGAATCCAGTAATCCCAGAAAGAAAAGAACCAGGGATAGGATCTCTAAACTCTGAAACTTTAATAAATGTTTCCTAAACTACAAAGGAATTGAAGAGACCCAGAACAGCACAGCAAAAGACAAAGGATCTTGGCATCAAAAACAGAGTTTCTAGATTAAACACAGCAAGTAAATAACTTGATAGAGCAAACATTTAGTTTCTTCTCATTAAGAAAAAGAAAATAAAAAAGAAAATCCCAAAACTTCTAATTTACCATTCATAACCTGGATGATAGCAGTTATTTATTTATTTTATATTTTATTTTATTTTTAAATTGTGGGGTACAATTTGGGGTTAGGTATACAAATATTCATTGTGCAGGTACCCTTGTTGATGAGCTGTGCCCCTCCCCCAGGCAGATCTCAGCTACTGTCAATCCCACCTCCCCGCCCCCTACCCATCCCCCACATTTTCCTGCTACTGTCGATGCTTTTGTTGCAGTATTATGGTAGTTGTTCAAGGTCCACTAATGAGTGAGAACGTGTGATACTCAGATCTTTGTTTCTGTGAAAGATCACTCAGTATTATAAACTCTAATTCCATCCAGGTTGCTGCGAAGTTCATGATTTTGTTCTTCTTTATGACTGCATAATATTCCATTGTGTATATGTACCACTTTTTTTAAAATTCAGTTCTCTTTTGATGGGCAGCACGGTTGGTTCCATGTTCTGGAACATTGTGAACAATGCTGCAATAAACCTATGTGTGCAGGTATCTTTTTTATAGAATGATCTGAGCTCTTCCAGGTATATTCCCAGTAGGGAGATTGCAGCATCATATGGAAGGTCAATTTTTAGAACTTTTAGGAATCACCACACTATTTTCAACAGAGGCTGTGCTAGTTTACACTCCCACCAACAGTGTAGAAGTGTTCCCTTTTCACCACATCCTCTCCAGACTTTACACTTTATTATAAAGCTACAATAATCAAAACAGCCTGGTATTGGTACAAGAACAAGCATATAGAACAATGGAATAGAATTGAGATTCCAGAAGCAAACCCTCAATTTCTCAACCAGTTCATCTTTGGCAAAGCCTCCACCACCCACTACTGGGGAAGAGAAAAAACTATTCAGTAAATGGTGCTGGGAAAACTGGCTGACCACTTGCAAAAGATTGAAACAGAACCCCTGCCTATCCCCATACACAAAAATTAATTCTAATTGGATATCAGAGACCTAAATGTAAAACCTCAAACTATAAGAACCTTAGAAAATGCAGGAGACACTCTTATAGAAGTTGGAACTGACAATCAATTCCTGATCAAAATCTGAAGTGCCCAGGTCATAAGAGATAAGATAGACAAGTGGGACCTCTTTAAACTGACAAGCTGCAAAGCCAAAGAAACCATCAAGAGAGCAGGGAAACAGCCCACAGACTGAGAAAAAATATTTGCCAACTCCATGTCTGACAAAAGCCTATTGTCAAGGATCTACAAGGAACTCAAACGTGCTGAAAAGAAAAAAAACAAACAGCTCCAATACAAAGTGGGCAAAAGATATGAACAGACACTTCTCAAAAGAAGACATATGAGCAGCCAACAGACACATGAAAAAATGTTTAACTTCATTAGTCATCACAGAGATGCAAATTAAAGCTACAGTGAGATAACACCTAACTCCAGTCAG
>CAUYQG010152922.1:0-11957 GCA_963574415.1 Tarsius wallacei
TTGTAAAATGTTCTCATCACAAAGAAATAATAAATGTATGCGGTGATGGATATGTTGAACACCCTGATTCAATTTTCATATAATATATTCATATATTAAAAATCACACTGTGCTCCATACATGTATACAATTATTATTATTATTATTATTATTATTATTATTATTTTGAGTTGGAGTCTCACTCATTCGCCCAGACTGGAGTGCAGTGGCCACTCCCGGCCACCACAGCCTCGACCTGCTGGGTTCTGGCGATCCTTCTGCCTCAGCCTTCCAAGTAGCCGGAACTACAGGCGCGCACTACCACTCCTGGTTAATTTTTTGATTTATTGTAGAGATGAGATCTCACCAAGTTGCCCAGGCGGGTCTTGAATCCGCGGGCTCAGGCAAAAATTTTTTTAAAAATTAAAAAATAATAATAATAAATAAAATAATATATAGCTAGGTGCAACATATGTAACAAAGCTTATCAAATATATATATGAGGGGGAAACCCCCCAAGTTGAATTTTTTATAAAAACTGTATATCTATTCTTACATGTTTAAATTTCAATCTCCTTCAAATTACTCTCCATTTGATACAATACACCTATCGAGATACTTTTTCCAAGCTCAAAACAGTTTTTTAATTCACCAATTTTGATGACTTCTAGTGTTTCTGTTGTCTTTTGTTTTACCTCTTCCACATTGGCGAAATGTTTCCTTTGAGGAATTGTTTCAACCGGGGAAACAAACAAAAAAGTCATTTCATTCAGTGAACAGGGAGGGTGGGGCACAGGGGTCATGCTGTTTTTGGTCAAAAACTGAACACTTAGTGTGGTGTGGACAGGTACACTCGTAAATCACCCACCATGAAATGGGCAAACGCATTGAAAGAATCTCCAAAAGAAATTCACTGAAGCTGAACGCAGTCTCTCATAACAACTCTAGCTGGTACACTGATCCTGATGAGTTCTCAGAGCATTTACCTACGGGGGAAACCTGTACTAAAAGAGGCCCATCCTCCAAAAAAAAATCCTTTTATTTCAACATTAAAAGAGTTCACACCGTATTTATAAGCCTATAGCAAATCTGTGTCTCGACAGATTCTAAACTTGGTCAATCACGTGCTCTCACCAACGATTCTTCCACTAAGCATCAGTTGATTACAATGAGTGTAAAAAACTTAGCAAGGCACATGGTGGCATGCACCTGTAGTCCCACTACTCCAGAGGCCAAGAGGAGAAGTAAGAGGATCACTTGAGCCCAGGAGGTCAAGGCTGCTCCAACCTGGGAAACAGAGTAAGACCCCAACTCGAAAAAACACTTTTTTTTAAAAAAGTTTCAAACAAAGTTTATTAGAGAAAGAAGGGAGAAAAGAAATGGAGACATGCCAGAGTTGGCATGTGTGAAAGGAACAACCAAAAAAAAATTTTTTTAAGCAAAATTTTAGTGTTCAAGGTCTATGTAAATTTCCAGTTATTATCTCTTTTCAATTAGGGTTACTTAGGCCCCCTTTTCCAGGAGCATTATGTCTCTAAGTTAAATTTTTAAGTTCAAAGTTCAATTAAAATTTCCAAAAAAATTCTTTATCAATCCATTTCCACATTAACAATGAGTGAACATTTGTATACCTAATCCTGAATTGTACCCCATATACTCAAAAAAAAAAAAAAAAGAACTGAGTACCACATGTTCTCACTCATATCCAGACCCTGAATAATTACAATACTATAAAGAAAGGACTGGCAGTTGTGGAGAAGTAATGGGGGACGGGCCACACTTCATTAGTAAGGGTATCTGATTTCAAACAAGGCGAAGTGGGAACCATAGGCCCAAACTGTACTTTTACAATGACCATTTGTATACCTAATCCTAAATTGTACCCCACATCCTTAAAATAAAATTTTAAAAAAAGAAGCAAAAAAAAAAAAAAGACAGTGGATTACAAGGAAGAGTCTGGTCCTGACACTGACTACAGGGCCTTAAACAATAGTTACTGAGCTCTCATTACTGAACCTCTTCTACCCGTTTTCTCATTTGTGAAATAGCAATAGTATACTTGTTTTTCTCAATGTACCTGAATCATGTATTAATAAATAAAATAGTACTTGAGAAATGCCTCTAAAAACTGTAATGCAAAAAAAAGTAAGGTGGCGTTATTATTAACATCCATCTTGGAATAAAAATGTAAATGCAAAAAGTTACATAAATAAAATTCAAAAAGGTAGCCAAGTACAAAGGAATCTATGATAAAGTGCTTCTAAAGTTCAGTATTTGGTACTCTCCATTCTATAGCATCAAACTATACACATAAAACTTTAAGAATCAGACACATTTTTCATCTTATTTCTCTCATTAGAACTTTTCCTTATGCTCTCATCTCATTTTCATCCCTAGTCCAACCCTTCATAAAGCTTCTTTTTTAACATAGCTGTTGTAGAGAATGCACCCTGAGAGCACAGGAGGATACAAGTAAGTTTTAATCAGTAACAGTACTTTTATATGGCAAACTGGAATGTCCAATCCCAGACAAAAACCTGACCATCATCACCAGCAGATAAGGCAATCACCAAGGTATGTTGCTTCTGACATAATAACTTGTTCTTGAGCTTACCAAATGTCCTACAAGTAAATTTCAATGTGAAAGACAGTAGCAAACATTCACTAAACCAACTGTTAGTAAAAGAATATAATAAAGACTTAAATCTTTGATCAATTTAAAGAATACTCTTTTTTTTTTTTTTGCAAAGATTACCATTCCTGAACACATTTCTATAGAGTCAACACCACCCCAGGTCACAACTTTGATTTTAAGCTATTGTCCAAATTTCAGACTCTTGTCATAAAAAACAAAAAAATCAGAAATTTTGGATCTTAGAAGATTTATTTTTTATTTTTGTTGAAAGCAGGATTTATTGAGAGGACAGAAAAGCTCCCACAGTGGGCGGGGACCCAAGGGGGTTGCCCTGGAACTTAGAAGATTTAAAGGCTTATCCTTCCTGAATGTCAACAGGGCTACCACAATTCAGTCATGAGCATTCTTACTTCCATTTTACAGAAATCTAACTTTGTTCATTGGCAGTCCTCAAAAACCAATTAAAATATTCATTTCTTTTAACTGGCTAAGTAAATCCAATGAACTTTTCAGTTTGATTTTTAATAATTTCTACTATGGGTTTGTATTTCAAATAAACATATTAAAAGGAAAGAACACTGAAATTTAGAAATAAAAAAGAAGAATATTTGCTACTCCAAAGTCAATAAAGTTATGTGTTTTCCAGGATCATAAAATAGTCTAGGATAGGGTTGTCCTTGAATAGTCTTGACTATTTAATAATAATCCCATAGGGCAATACAGACATAAAAAGATAATTTTTAAAAATGTGCTCTGGGCCGGGCTCGGTGGCTCAGCCTGTAATCCCAGCACTTTGAGAGGCCGAGGCAAGTGGATTGCCCGAGCCTGCGGGTTCGAGACCAGCCCCGGCAACCTGGCAAGACCTCATCTCTACAATAAATCAAAAATTAGCCAGGGCATGGTAGCACACGCCTGTAGTTTTAGCTACTTGGAAGGCTGAAGCGGAAGGATCGCTGGAGCCCAGCTGGCTGAGGCTGGGGCAGCCGTGAGTGTGCCACTGCACTCCAGCCTGGGCAATAGAGTGAGACTCCAACTCAAAAAAAAAAAAAAGTGCTCTGGAAATGTAAACTTGAGCTGATATATAAGCTTCCTTGGCATTCCTCTCATCTATAAGTAGGTTTCCTATACCTTCCACACATCACAGCTCTTATCTCTCAGCAATTTGTGTATGAAGCACTAACTCCTGACATACCACAAACAAATAACAATAAAGTGAGACCCTTTAGAAAAGGCTCCAGCTAGCACCTTAATTGCCAAAATATTATTTTGATTGAAAACTATAAAATGCAGGTGGCATTTTCGTGTTCACATTCTTAAAACATAATATACCAAATATTTAAACGTTTCTGGATAGAGCGCTCATTTGAAACACAAATTACTGTACTATGCTAAAATACAGAGAAGCCTTCAGTGAATATAAAGAGGGGCCAAGAACCCTGCATAAATTGTGAATTTTTATTGCTGCTGTTGTTCTTTTGGGAGGCGTTTTCCAACACCTATCTGCTCCTTTGCTGTCAAGATATCAGTGGCCCTTTCCCTGGGGCCAGTGAGCCCGCCCTGTGCCTGCCCCTCTCTTGGGTGTTGGTGAGCCTGTCCTGGCCCTCATGATCCTCCCTGCTCCTGTGTCAGTCCCTTCTCTGGAAGGCATGCAGGTGTCAGATGACACAGTGGTGGGAGTTGTGTGGAAGTGAGTGGGCTCTGGGCAAAGGCCCGCGCTGTTCACGCGTGGGTCACCTAGAGGAACGTCGCCACAATACCTTGGCTGCTAGAGCCGATTCCATTCACCTCTTGCCAATTACTGCTGTTTTCTTTCAGCATGGAAAAATAAAGGATATGAAAATGCTTTCTACAAAACAATGCATGATATTTTTACTGTCATAATTACAGGAAACAATACATTTTTGGGATTCTTAATTCTGGCCAGGTGAGGTATGATAGAAATGTCATTTCTCCTAGGCACGGAACTTAGTGCATTTCAAAGCATTGATAATATGCACATATTGTCAACTTTTGTATAAAAATGTTCCAGCTTTCCAACCTTAGGAAAAAAACCAAACACCCCCACCTCACTCCACCCTGTCTCACCTGCTCTCTCCCTCATCCCTTCTTCCACAGCCAAGCTTCTTAAAGGAAGCTTCTTGAAGCCTGTAACGCAGACCCCGGCCCTGAGACTCACATCAGTCCCCACTTCCCACTTCGCCCTCCCCAAGACCACTCATACCTTCTTATTCTAAAAGTGACGGGACTCCAGCACTCACCCGATTTCTTCTTTCAGCACAACTTGACCTCTCCTCTGTCCCTCTCTGCGGGATGCTTCCTCCAACCTCTCGCCTCCTCGGTGTCTCAGGCTGTCCACTCTTCCTGGAGTCTGTCCAACCCCCTTCTCACTCTGCACGTTCTCCCTAAGGAGTTTCATCCAACCCTGCTAAAGGTTCCCCTTCATGAATCCGCAGCGCCCAATCCTCTGCTGAGTTCCAAACTCCTGCTTATCACATGTACACAGCAGGAGCTCCCAAACTCATCATGGTCTAAGCTGAACACGCTGTTGTCCTCTGAATCTTCCCCTCCTGGAGTTGTGAATGGCACTACCAACCACTCAGCCAACTGAGTCTCTGGGAGTCATCCCTCATTCTCCTCCCAGCCTTCCCCTTAACTCGAGCCCTCGTAAATTACGTGTTGCAATCCCTTTCCTGTCGCGGGATTCCAGGCAGCGCATTTCACCTCCTTTCTCCGTCCTCGCCTTGGCATGTGCAATTTCTTCTCTCTGATACACGTCCTTCCTCGCCCACATGTCTGACAAGTGTTGGCTCAGGTGTAAGCCCCGACACAAAGACTGTTCTTATCCTGCCTTGGCTGGACTCCGGTACTCCTACTCTGGGCTTCCATGTTATTCGGAGAAGCCTTTACCATAGAACCCACTATCCATGTGTTGTCTAGTTCCCTCTTCCCAGCCAGGCTGTCAACTCCCAGAAAGCAGGAAACACGACTAGTTTTTTCTTGGGTATCCAGAGTCTAGCATAACTCGGGACAGCATAGGCCCGCAATGTTCTACGGATGAATAAGCAAACCAACCTCGTCCAGCCGTCTGTGCCCCCCGCCACCTGTCACTGCTCTTCACCATCTCACGCACAGTATTTCATCGAGGAAGCCTTCCCTGGTCCCACGCGCGCCCATCTCCCTTCCCACGGTGATTCCGCAAGCAGTCGGGAGACCTGAGTGCTCACTTCCTCTTTCCCTGCTCTATCACAGGAGGCCCTGCGAGAGGATCATTGGAGTCGTCTCTCACGACCTGGAACCCACAGCGCTGTCCTCACCAGGGCCCTTCAGAGGAAGGCACGCTCCCACCCGAAAGAAACCCAAAGCGGCACGCTAGCAAAGGCCTCCCCTCCAGCTGGAAATGGGGCTCATGCCCTGGGGCTCTGCCTCGGGGACAGCATGCGCGGCAGAGAGGAGCCACTCCCGCGACGCGACCCGCGCTGAGCTCGGAGGCTGGCGACCACCGCCTGGGCTGCCGCAGCCCGCCGGGCAGCGGAGGCGGGTTGAGCGGGACGCCCCGCAGCCTCAGCGGCAAAGCCCACCCTCCTTCCTCCTAGCAAGCCCAGCCCGTAGCTCGTCTCATCAGCCCCCGCGGAAATGAAGTTGTTCCTGGAAATGGCATAAGTCTCCGAAGACAGGGGACTTCTCGCCCAGTGGAACACCAAGTAACCGTGAAGAATGAGGCCACAGAAAAGTTAACGTGGAAAACATTCGCTCTCTACACTTCCGTGAAAAAGCAAGTTAACAAACCCAAACGTGCAATATGATTTCTCCCTTTCTCTCTCTATATATGCTTATAGAGATTAGAGATAGAGATAGAGATACTCACACACTTTTAAATCATATAACAGTATATTATAACATAAATCTATGCCAAAACGTTAAAAGTGGTTAATTTCCAAATAATTGAATTATAGGCGATTTTTATTTTCTTATATTTTAACCCATGTTTTCTAAATATTCTTTAATAAACATGTATTTCTTTAATAAGAATGAAAAACAGGTTTTAAAAAATAAAATGGTCTTATCATAACACTACATGAAAGGGATTGGCAGTAGCAGGGGACTGGGGTGAGGGGCACATAATATCAATAAGGGTGCCTGACTTCAAACCAGGAGAAGTGAGCTTCAATGGGTGGCCCAAACTTCACCTGTATGATGACTACTTATGTACCTAATCCTGAATTGTACCTTCCATCTTTAAAATAAAAATATTTTAATTTAAAAAGGGGCATCTCTTGCTTAAATTCTCTAGGTCTCTAAATCTTCACAAATATATTCAATTTTTTATTTATATCCTGAAGATTTAAAATAAAATTTTTCTATCAGTTTTATTGGTTCTTGCAGGAGATGGCACAAGATTGTAGAAGCGCTAGGTCAGCAAAGGAGCTTCTTGAGATGCTCAATAAAGTGCTTACCTGTGAAGGTTCAAAATGAAGATGGTAATAAGAAATGTAGTAATCTTAAACAAATTTTTATTGAGACAAAGTCAGAAAATCAATGTTAAGTTTACCACTGACCAATCAGGGCAAAGATCATATTTTTATAACATTCACCTATAAAATGTAGAAAATAATTAAGGACATCAAAGGACCCCAGAATGGAATGCGGAATGTCACAAAACAAAGCAATCTAACTGTACTGTAAATGTATGAAACAACCCCACTGCGGGGAGGGGAGGGGTAAGAGAAACGCTGACCTAAGTAACTTTGGAAATGAATACAGTCTGCAAAACTGAAGGCAAAAAGGAACTGCACACAGGCACTGTAGTCTAGTTGATAAAGCTGTTACCCGATGTACAAGTTAACAATTCTGATAACGTAATACACTTAAACTGGAAGGAACAGTAAGTGAATGGATGGGAGTCAAGTTTCTCCTGTTAGAATTGGATGTTGCCGGGTTCGGCAGCTCAGCCTGTAATCCCACGCCTTGGGAGGCCGAGGTGAGTGGATTGCCTGAGCCCGCGGGTTCGAGACCCGCCTGGGCAACTTGGCAAGCCCTCATCTCTACAATAAATCAAAAAAATTAGCTGGGTGTGGTAGCGCACACTTGTAGTTTCAACTACTTGGAAGGCTGAGGCAGAAGGATCTCCGGAGCCCAGCAGGTCGAGGCTGCGGTGGCCAGGAACAGCCACTGCACTCCAATCTGGGCGACAGAGTGAGACTCCAACTCAAAAAAAAAAAAAAAGAATTGGATGTTACAGGTAAGCAAGAGGAGGAGGCTAGAACAAGTCATGTGGTAATGGATTAGGGTTGGGAACATCAGTACGAACTCATGTTCACCTTAACATAGCTGTCGATGATTACACACAGAAATATCTGTAGATATGTGTATATGCACAAGTTCGTATATACATATATATCTCCTTGCTCTGTCAACTGAGAGGCCTACAAACAACCAAATCTTAGTAGCAATGAGTACGCTAGTACCCAGATCTTGGTTTCTAATACCATTTTCAAAAAAAGAGCCAGTGCTCCTTAGAAAAAATACAGCAGGACATATAAAAGATGATCCTGAGTATCCTGTAGTGACAAAGTTATGAAGTACTCAAAACATACAAACACACACACACACACACTCACACACAGATGGAAATGTGTCAAAGGGACACACTTTCAGACAACTGAAAGAGCTCCCAAGAGAAGAGTTTGAGCCACTAAATAAAGTAGCATTGGATCATAACCCAAAGTATAAAATAAATATCCATGAGTCCATATTGATATAAATTACTTAACAAATGAAATAAATGGAGAAAAGGGACAAATTTTCCATGCAAATTCCAAATCATTTCTGTAGATAATTCACCCTCAAGAGGTAAAGCACAACCCCTCACTCCTTAAGTGTGAGTTGAACACAGTGACCTCCTTCCAAAGAATACAGTACAGAAGAGAGAAACCTGACAAACAGCGCCTCAGCCAAGCAAAAGCGGCCAACATTGACAACTGACAACACGTACCTTTGATATGATCAGATGAAAGTAGTTTCCTCTGTGGTCTTTCCCCCAAAAATAACCCCATGAGAAAAGGATCAGACAAGTATCGGTTAGCAGACATTGTATAAAATGCCTGTCCAGCACTGGTCATCAAAAATAAGAAAAGTTGGAGAAACTGTCACATCTAAGAGGAGCCTAAAGAGACATGATAATAAAATGCAATGTATCCTGGATATGATCCTTGAATAGAAATGGGCTCAGTAGGCAAAAATAGTAGGAAGTCTAATAAAACGTGGACCTTAATAAATAAAACTGTATCCATAGTGGCTCATTAATTGCAACAGACATGCCATACTAGTATAAGATGTTAATTACAGCTGAAATGAGATGTGGGGTATATGGGGATTCTCTGTACTAGCTTTGCAATTTTTCTGTTAAGCTAAAACTATTCTCAAAGAGAATATTCATTTAAAAATAATTTGGGGAGAGCTAAGATGTTTACTGCATATGATGGCTGTCAAGTTTCTACCTCCAGCCTCATCTCAAATGCCATAATTGTCATCAATTGCTACCACCAGCTTTCTACATGGGAGATTCTTCATTCTGATGTGTTGATCACTGTGACCTTTTCACTTTGATGTTAGTCCTCTCTGGGGTAGGCTCTAGGACGATTTGGTGGCAAAACTACATAAAGTCAATTATATGGGAAGATTTTCAGAAACCATCTATCTTTAAGACAAGACTTTTTAATAACCACATGGTGTGATTTTTAGAAATTATGTCCAGTGCTATTTTGCCTTCAGTTTATGATGCATGACTGTGCATGACTGTTTGTTGTTGTTTTTTTTCTCCTGTGATTGGTCTCTAATAATCAAGACCAAAAAAAGATATCCTCCTAAATAGATGTATACACCCTCCACACATACAGAATTGAAACTTACTACTATTCTAACATGAACTATACCAACTTTATAGTTCTCAAACATATTTTTCAAGAATGGTGGCTAGAAAAATAATCAGATTAATAATATCTTTCCAAACTGAAAGTTGCTTATCAGTTAATTCAACTGACATCTAAAAACTTCATATGAATTATTTTGCATTCAGAAAGTCAGGGAGTAGCTGGTAGCTATTGTTCTAACCTTGAAATATGTTCTGTTAAGTACATATTTTAAAGTCAATTTTACACAGGGAAGTCACCCACTCAATTTTAAATAAACTTGATTATGTTTCATCTCTAGGAAAGCATCTGGTAGTTTTCTAGGAAAATGAACCAACTACTCATTTTTTCTATTTGGCCAGAAATGTTACTTCTATATAAATTCACAGAATGAGTACTTCCATACAAGAATGGAGAAAGCTTTAAAAAGCCAAATCTTAAAATAAAGCCAGAAAGCAGATTTACTATAAATTTTTTTTTTAGCACCCAGTTAGCACTCTAATTGGTAGATCCCACACTATTTGGGAACAGATATCTGAAGAACTGCCCCCAAGACAGTTTGATTTATTCATCCTACTGTAGATTTTAGGAATGGTTTGGAGAATAGAGGCTGGTACACTTGAAGTTTTTCCCACTGATTTTTTCCTTTTGTCCTAGTTCTTAGCACTCAATATCGCTACAAATCATGCAAAATCTGGCTGGTACGTCCTAATGAGAGCAGCACCAAATGAAGTTTACACTCACATCAGAACAGGCACACACATCCAGACGTCCATGTAAGCATGAGCTACCCAATATATTAAATATTAATGCTAGAAATAAAGATAGTAAAAACTTTCACTTTCTACAATTATTCCTGATGAATATTCCATCAGTCTCTGTTAATATATTCCCAGTAACAAATAACTTTTCCATCTTCCTTAATCAACGGCTTTCTTTCCTTCTGTCTTCTAGAAAGAACTTTAAAAATTAAAAAAAAAAGTTATTCCTTCCCTCTCTTTTGTCTTTTTAACCTAGTTTTGTTTTTCGCCTCAACCTTCTCATGAACTTCAGCTAACTCTCAGTTTCAGCCTCCCTGACAGTATCCTGGCTAAACTTTCATACGAATTCTCTTTCCGTCAGAGTGAGGGAATAGCTGGTAGTTGTTCTTATAGCTTTGAAATGATGCTGTTAAATGAATAATATATTCAAGCTAATTCTACTGCTGTGAAGTCACCAACATCATTCTAAATAAAAGTTATTCTTGTATTTTTCCTTAGTTCCCTGTCCCTCCCTTGATATTCTGTATATTTGACATGTACTTTATGCTCAGAGAATTGTCTATATAAGTACACTGGGTTTGTTTTTATTTTCTGTTTTAGATAAATCCATTGTCTATATGCCTTTCTCTTCTATTTAAATTATTCATAAGTAAATAATAATCAGAAATTTCACTTACCTACCATCCTCATGAGTCACAGTCCCCACTAAAATATTAACTTTCTAAACTTCTTAAAATCTACTTTAAAAAACTGATACCCAGCCGGGCTCGGTGTCTCAGCCTGTAATCCCGCGCCTTGGGGAGGCTGAGGTAAGTGGATTGCCTGAGCCCAGGGGTTCGAGACCCGCCTGGGCAACTTGGCGAGACCTCATCTCTACAATAAATAAAGAAAATCAGCTGGGTGTGGTAGCGCGCGCCTGTAATTCCGGCAACTCGGAAGGCTGAGGCGGAAGGATCGCCGGAGCCCAGCAGGTCGAGGCTGCGGTGGCCGGGAGCATGCCACTGCACTCCAGTCTGGGCGACAGTGAGACTCCAACTCAAAACAAAAACAAAAACAAAAACTGATACCCAGTACTGCCTTGATATTATAAACATGGTCAGCTGATTTCGGAATTCCTTTAAGACCATATCACCAAGGTGTCTTTGCAAATCATGACAAGATACAGAAGTGCGATTCTCTCCACTGTTTTGTCCACCTTCAAAGAGATGACACCACTGCTGGCAAAATAAGACAAGAATGAACCAGATGTTCTGGCTTGGTGCTAACTCACATCTGTACTGGACTGCTATCTTATCACATTTGATCCTCATAATAGCCTTAGAGGTTTGGAAAGTCGGACATTATCATCCCACAAGGCTAAAATCAGTTAAATGATTTACTCAAAGTCAGAAGACCAATCTCATGGGAAGTGGGACCTATTTCAGCATCCTTTTCATTACACTGTAGAATTAGACTTCCAGCTAATATCAGATGCTATACGTTCTCATAACTATTATTTCTTATATCTATGCCAGTTTTATAATCCATATTCAGAACTTTTTTTTTTTTTTTTTGAGTTGGAGTCTCACTCTGTCGCCCAGACTGGAGTGCAGTGGCCGCTCCCAGCCACCGCAGCCTCGACCTGCTGGGCTCCGGCGATCCTTCCGCCTCAGCCTTCCAAGTAGCTGGAACTAC
>CAUYQG010152923.1:0-43768 GCA_963574415.1 Tarsius wallacei
CTGAAAGGACAGACTGAGGTGGGAGGCCATTTTTCATCTTGATCTTAAATCCTGACACAATGATGAGAAAGTAGAAGCTATGCTTTTGGAGAAATGCACACTTTAGGTATAATTAACTTTACCAACTTTGTCTTTTCAGAAACAGACTTCTAGATATCAGAAGTATCTCATAGTGGCAATCAAGCTTGCCTAGAGTAAAGGAAATGTATAAGGCCTAAGACATCATGCATTGGGCAAGGACTGTAAAAGTCATAAAACTTGTAATTACAAAAGTTATAACCACTCAGAGAGAGAGCAGGTGGGGATTTAATCTTCCAGTAAATTGGGCACTATCTACGGGGAAGCCAAGGATCCCCCGAAGCTACCCACTGGGAATGCCTAGGAGATAAGGGGAGGTACACCCTCCATTAGGTCTAAGGAATGTTGTTTGGGAAGGTGCAGGAGAATTAGAATCCTTGTCATGCCCTTCTCTAGGGGCTATGATAATGTGGGCGAACATTAATGGCTATCTGTGTCACAGGTTCTCCAAGACATCCACAGGTTGTCGATAAGGAAGTCACAGCAGTCAAGGCAGTCACATGCAACATCTCCAAGAGAAGGATTTAAGCCAGGACTCTGGGGGGCTATGATGCCACACTCACCTAGAGTGTAGGCCCACTCCCTGTCTTTCTTACTTTTCTTAAATAAATCTTTTCTTCTCTCACCTCTGTGTGTTGCAATTCTTTGCAATGTACTCAGATCTCTGGGTTCCCGGCGCGCACCTCCAGCTTGCCAGCCTGGCAGTGCTATGTGCCTCCCTGCGCCTCTCCATCCACCCTTACCCTGTCCGTCCATACCCTAACAACCACTTTTTCCAACAGTTTTATTGACATATAATTGACATCCAATCAAATGCACTTATATAAAGTGTACAATTTATTTTTGAAATATGCAAACACTCATGAATCCATCATGGTGATGAAAATAACGAACATACACTTCACCCCAAAAAGTATTCTCATGCGTCATTGCAGTCTATACTTCCTGCTTCTTTCTCCTTCTTTGGTTGCAGGCAATCACTGTTCTCCTTTTTGTCACTTTATATTCATTTACATTTTCTGGAATTGTCTATAAATGACATAATATATTATGTTTTCTTTTGTCTAGTGCTTTTCATACAGCATAATTAAAGTTTTATCCGTGTTGTTGCATGTATCAACAGTGTATTCCTTTTTATTGCTGAGTAGTATACCATCATATAGATGTACCAACTTTTTAATCTATTTACCTGTTTTGGATATTTGGATTGTTTCCATTTGGAGGGATATGACAAATAAAGCTGTTCTGAATTTATGTGTGCAAGTCACTGCATGGATGAATGCTTTCATTCTTTTGGGCAAAGATCTAAGAATGTAATGGCTTGATTATACACTAAGTCCATGTCTAATGCTTTAAAAAACTACTAAACTATTTTCTAAAGTAGTTGTACGGTTTACAATCTCAATAAAGTGTGTGAGAATTCCAGTTACTCTACCTCATTCAGAACACTTGGTATTGTCAGTCTTTTAAAATTTATTTATTCTAATATGTGTGCAGTGATATTTAATTGTGGTTTTAATGTGCATTTCCCTAATGACAAATGTTGTTGAACATCTTTTCATAAGCCTAGCTTCTATCCACACATCTCACATCTATGTCAAAGTTTTCTCATGATTTTATTTGCTATCTGTATATCTTCTGTGGTAAAGTGTCTGTTCAAATCTTTTGACCATTCTTTAAACTGGAGGGTTTTTTTTTTTATTGTTGTTTTGTTCTTGAGTTTTGAGAGTTCTTTATGTATTCTGGACACATGCCCTTTTTCTGATATATAATTTACAAATACTGTCTCCCTGCCTGTGGTTTATATTTTATTTTCTTAGTGTCTTTTGAAGAGCAAAAGTTTTAACTTTTGATAAAATTCAAATGATCAATTTGTTACCTTTTGATCCTAATCTTGTTGTTATAGAAATCTTTGCCCAACTCAAGTTTATGATTTTTTTCCTATTTTTCCTCAAAAATTTTTATAGTTTTAGTTTTTACATTTAAGTCATGATCTGTTTTGAGTTAATCTTTGTACCTGGTGAGAGAATGGATGATTTGTTCCTTTTTCTGAAATATCACTGTCTTTCACTGCCTGATATCAAGTGTTTTAAAAAACATTCTTTTATATATTTTACCTAGTTGTTTGATTGTTTCAGATTGAAAGGTAAATTCAGTTTCTTTTACTCCATTTGGGCCAGAAGTGGGTGTCAAGAAATCTGCTTCTTAATTATTGAATATAGACTGCAGTTGTGACTCAAAGTGACTTTCTGTTAATTAAGAGTGAGCTGAAGACTTTTAGCCCCTGCACAAGCTTTTATTCTGGGATAGGGGAAGGTCTCCATCCACTTAAGAAGTTTAACAGGGCAGTGAGACAAACATGAATATGTGCCCAAAGTCCTCCATTTTACATGCTGAAGTTACATAACCTTCAATATTAAGAGTACTTCTTGTTTAGACAATTTTAAAAGAAGTTGCTATTTTAGACATTGACTCATTAACATTTGAAAATGAAGAGATGATTTCCTATTATCATTCTCTTAAGGAATGGATTCCTAAGATGGTTTTTCAAATTCCTCTGTGTATTTAGGAAGTCTCAAGAATTCTAGTGAATTATGTCAACATTGGGGAACACAAAGGGAAGCTGAAACTAGAAACAGACTTTAAATGCATTCTAATACAACCCAAACTGGCATTTACTTCTTTGACAATATATACTGTTAAAGAAAATGCAAATTCTGGCTTCAAATGCCATTGTCAAATTTCAATGTGTCCTGAGACTGCCTAGTGTTTACTGACTTCCTCCTACTTCTCAAACAATCTCCTTTCTTTTGTTAAGGTCTCCCACTTTGTTAATGTCTCCCAAATTTCGAATCACAAACTTACATCAATTTCTAAAAGGCTGTATGAAAATCATTTTGAAAGGAATCACCTTTATCTCTGCCAATGTCAAAATGAACCTACTTTTGTTTATTCAAGTCATCAATAAGTTATGAAAAAAGAAAGATCAGATTCAGTTGGTTCCTAGCCCTGAAGTGAATTTGATGAGTGTGCACCAGAGTTGGGAATTGATATTAGGTGATGGTGCACATCATTGTACTTAAAATTGATTTTCTTTCTTTTTTTTTTTTTTTTTTACCATTTGAGTCTCTGAAAGGTTTTCAGATAAACTGAATGTCTTTTTGGCTGACCTACAATATTGAATTGATGGAATTTTCTGAGTTCAAATTTAGTGTGCTGAGCTTTGTTCAAGTCCTCGTTCATTTTGCAACGTTTTTCACTCCAAAAATATGTGAAAATAAATATGTTTTTAAAAGACATTCTAATAAAAATGAGAGTGTTTATCTTTTATACATGACAGAGTGTTTTCCAAATTCTATTAGTTCTAATAGACCCAAAAAATAGATTTTTTTTTTTAAAAGGAAGTGATGTCAAGAGTTGAGGAACCTCAGCGTGACATACTGGAAAACTGAATCAATGTGTCTTTTACAAAGAAGTCAGAAAAGAAGTACCGATAGTAACATTTTATAAGTGATTTCACCAAACAAAGCTATAAAGGACATACGAAAAGTCAGTCACCAGTAGGTCTTCAAAGTGGTTTAGAGATTCCTTGTTGCTTTTAAAATTTTCAGAAGAAATCATAACTGCTGTAGGAAAAATGTCTGTAGCAACATGATCATTACAAAATTGACTAGTATTGAACACTATCCTACAAACATCAGAGTTAAGTGTGTCCATGCTCTTGTGCCTGACCTTTTAATGTTGCAGGAGAAAACTCTTGAACCCAGTTATGACATCTTCAATTGTGTTTCTCTGTTTCTTTTCTTACACATATACCTTGGCTAGGCCATGGTCTAAAAACTTGCTACTCAAAAGGTATTCTGTAGACCAGTTGTCTTAGCATTACCTGGGAGCTTCTTAAAAATGCAGAATCTAAGGCCTATTTAGGATTCTGTATTTTAACTAGATACCCAGATAACTTCTCTGCATATTAAAGTGTGAGAAGCACTGAACTAAAAACCTTAGTTTTTGAAAAGGAGACTCTTTCTAGAAACAGGTAAAGTATGTTATTTTCATAAAACTATTCCTGTGATTACCTTTGTCCAGTGAATTTCATCTTTTTTTAAAAAATATCATTTTCTGCTTTCAGCACTACTGATTCAGGCAAAATTTCAAATTAGTCAAAGTTTATCTTTCCTATCTTCTGTCTCATGTACTTTTTCTGTTTGTACTCTTGCTACTCATTCTGCCTCCTCCTCACAGCAGTGACAATGCTGTTTTAAAACTTACCTCTCCCTATCTATTCGCTAAGCATATTACTCCTTCCATTGCATGCATGATCCAGTGACACTGGCCAGCTATCAGTCTAACACATCAAAGCCATTCCTGTCTCTGAGCTTTTGCCCTTTGTCCCTGGGCTTAGAATACAAGTCACTGCCTGGTCTGTGTGTACATTTCAGGTCCTTCGCTTGTCTGGTAGCAGCTCAAATAACCTGCCATGTAAGGACTGCCTTTTACATAAACCAGATATTTTCTAAATACCCACTTCATCAACTTCATAGTTGATAATGCTTCAGATTATATATCATGATCTGAAATCACTCACTGTGAATAAGAACCTTGCATATCTTACTTACCACTGAATCCTGTCATATAAAACAATGTTTGGGCTATAAATTAAATTCTTCATAATTTTTTAGATAAATAAATGAATATCTGTTATTTTATATCTTCCTCATTCAGTTCATGTAATTAACTAAACATATACTGAGAATGTAAGAGTATGATTTTATTCTGGCTATTGCATAGGAAAAACTTTCATTGATGAGGAATGTCTTGAAAAAGGAAGAGACCATTAAGGGTTTATAAAACAAGGTAATGATTGAGGAGGGGTGGAGGTGGGCTTTATTTTTGGATATGTATGGACAGAGTAGTCTTTTACAGTTTTTCTAAAAAAAATTATTGAAGAGATTTGTTTTTAATTTTAGAGAGAGAGTCTTGCTCTGTTGCCGGCTGGAGGGCAGCAGTATGATCATAACTCACTGCAGCCTTCAATTCTTGTGCTCAAGCTATCCTCCTGCTTCAACCTCCTGATGTACTGAGACTACTGGAACACGCCACCATGCCTGGCTATTTTTTTTTTAAATGCGGGGTACAATTCAGGGTCAGATATACAAATGGTCGTTATGCAGGTACCCATGTTGATGAGGTGTCCACCCCACCTCCCCTGGCAGTTTTGAAACCACTACTGACAGTCCCTTTCTTATAGTATGATAATTGTTCAAAATCCACTTATAAGTGAGAACATGTGGTACTCAGTTCTTTGTTCCTGTGATAGATCACTCAGCATTATAGACTCTAAATCCATCCAAGTTGCTGTGAAGTTCATAATTTTGTCCTTCTTTATGGTTGCGTAATATTCCATTGTGAATATGTACCACACTTTTTAAATCCAGTCCTCTTTCAATGGGCAGCATGGTTTGTTCCATGTTTTTGCTATTGTGAGTAATGATGCAATAAACATGAGTGTGCATGCATCTTTTTCATAGAGATTTGAGTTCCTCCAGGTATATTCTCAGAAGGGGAACTGCGGGGTTGTATGGAAGGTCAATTTTTAGATCTTTTAGGAATTGCCAAACTGTTTTCCACAGAGGTTGTACTAGTTTATACTCCCACCAACAGTGTAGAAGTGCTCCTTTTTCCTTACATCCTCTCTAGCATCTGTTATATTTTGAGTTATTGAAGATGGCCAGCCTGATTGCAGTTAGGTGGTATTGCAGTGTGGTTTTGATTTGCATTTCTTTGATGATTAGTGAGGCTGAGCATTTTTTAATGTATTTACTGGCTGCTCATATGTCTTCTTTTGAGAAGTATCTATTCATATATTTTGTCCACTTTGTAATTGGGCTGGTTTTTTTTTTTTTATTTTGGCACGTTTGAGTTCCTTGTAGATTCCGGATGTCAGGCCTTTGTCAGATATACAGTTGACAAATATTTTTTTCACATTTTGTGTACTGTCTCCTCACTTTCTTGATGGTTTCTTTTGCTTTGCAGAAGCTTTTCAGTTTGATGAGGTCCCACTTGTCTATCTTTTCTCTTACGGCATGGGAATTTGGGGTTTTGATCAGGAATTGGTTGCCAGTTCCAATTTCCATAAGGATGACTCCTGCATTTTCTAAGGTTCTTATAGTTTGAGGTTTTACATTTAGGTCTTTGATCCATTTATAGCTGATTTTTGTGTATGGAGATTGTTAGGGATCTTGTTTTAATCTTCTGAATGTTGTCAGCCAGTTTTCTCAGCACTATTTACTGAATAGGTTCTCCTCTCCCCAGTGGTTGTTGTTGGAGGCTTTGTTGAAGAGTTGGTTGAGAAATTGAGGTTTTGCTTTCAGAATCTCTATCCTCTTTTCATTGGTCTGTATGTCTGTGCTTGTACCAATACCAGGCTGTTTTGATTATTGTAGCTTTATAATAAAACTTAAAGTCTGGAAATGTGATACTTCCTGCTTTGTTTCTTTTGCTGAGGATTGTTTTGGCTATTCATGGTCATTTATGTTTCCATATGAATTTGTGTATTGTCATTTCCAGGTCTGAGAAGAATGATGCTGGTAATTTAATGGGTATTGCATTAAACCTGTAGATTATCTTGGGAAGGATGGCCATCTTAACAATGTTGATTCTCCCAATACATGAGCATGGAATATTTTTCCATTTGTTTGTTCTTTGATTTCTTTTAGCAGTGTTTTGTAGTTTTCTTTGTAAAGGTCTTTTACTTCTTTGGTTAGAAAGATGCCAAGAAAAATAGAGAACAAGCCCAAATAAACACAATCAGAAATGCAAAAGATCAAGTCACAACTGACCTTTTTGTAATACGAAAGATTATCAGAGATTACTATGTACACTTGTATGGAAACAAACTTGAAAACCTAAATGAAATGGAGGACTTTCTGACATCACACAACCTCCCCGGGTTGAAACAAGAAGAAATTAAGATTCTAAATAGACCAATAACAACCCAGGACATTGACTTTGTCATAAGAAAACTACCTATAAAAAAATGCCCTGAACCAGATGGTTTTCCACAGAATCCTACAAAACATACAAGAAGAAACTGATACCAATCCTGGCTAATTTTTTTTTTTTTTAATTTCTTTTAGACTCAGGGTCTTACTATGTTGCCCAGGGTGGTCTTGAATTCTTGGGCTCAAGTAATCCTCCCACCTCAGCCTCCCAAAGCACTGGGATTATAGACATGAACTACTGCCCTCGGCCTGTTGGGAGGATTTGTTAACCTTCTCTCTATTTTAGGAGTTCAGTGCTCTAGTAAAGTTCAAAAATGTCACCACAAACTTTCCCTTTCTAAAGAATATACAAGAGTAAAATTAAACTTTTCACTTTCCTTCAACTCTGTCGATATGTGTATTAATGGTAATATATATCTCAGGTACAGTTATTTACAAAACATCAGAATATAAACATCCAGGTAAAGTTGAGGTTGAATCAAAACATCTGTCAACACTATGAGGTCTTACATTTTGGAATATAAAAAATTCAAGCCAAAATAAGTCTTAATTTTTAGAATATTGAGCAGTTTAAAAACAGCAAAGTAATACAGTCAATGTGTAAATATTTTGTTGAAAATTAACTTTCTAATCCACCTAAAATCTGCTTAAGGAATTATGTAAGTTTGACTCATATTGAACTTAAATAGTACCAAAGAAGAGGAAATAATTCACATGCAGTTGGTACTCCATAAATATTTACTACTGATTATAACGATTTACAATTTAGCTCAAATAATATTACTAGATATTAATAATCTTTCAAGTTTCATTTAAAATTTATGTGCAGCCGGGCTTGGTGGCTCAGCCTGTAATCCCGCGCCTTGGGAGCCTGAGGTGAGTGGATTGCCTGAGCCCGTGGGTTCAAGACCCACCTGGGCAACTTGTGAGCCCTCATCTCTACAATAAATCAAAAAATTAGCCAGGTGTGGTAGCGCGTGCCTGTAGTTCCAGCTGCTTGGAAGGCTGAGGCGGAAGGATCGCTGGAGCCCAGCAGGTCGAGGCTGCGGTGGCCGGGAGCGGCTACTGCACTCCAGTCTGGGTGACAGAGTGAGACTCCAACTCAACAAAACAAAACAAAACAAAACAAAAAGTTTATGTGCAATATCTATTTCTTAGTGATGAGGAGGCTTATCCATTTAGAAAGAACAAAATCAATGGTTTTTAACAGGAGTTGGTTTTGCTCTCCAAGGGACTTTTGGCAAAGTCTGGATACATTCTAGATTGTCATGCAATGACTTGTCATGCAATGACTTGCTATTGGCATCTAATGGGTGGAGGTTAGAGATACTGCTAGACAACCTACTATGCACTTAATAGCCCCTCAAAATGAAATTATTTGTCCTTTTGTTAGAAAAGACTGTTGAATGAAAAAAAAATTACCTGTCTTGAAATATCAATAGTACTGAGGATGAAAGTCTGCAAACCATATACGTTTATATATAGATGACTATGTGCTCATGTCTTACAGATCTAGATACTATACGTATTTGTAATTATCTGGAAATTCTGAAATCCTGCTCCTTCTTTTACTAGCTAGAAAACCTATGATAATTTATTACTATAATTTTCTTTGAGAATGCTACAGTTTGGTTGTCATTTATTTTTTAATGGAGCAAAGATCTTCTGGTTCAAAGTAACAACAACAAAATGATAGAATAAAGCTGACATCACTCAAATATAAATCCTAAGTTTCTAGAATATTATTCACATAGGTTTAGACCCTTTGTCAATGTTGAAGTAAATAATAAAAAAAATTGGAAAGTTATGGCTTCAAGATATATTTCAGAAATATTATTTTGAGTTGAAAAAGAGGAAGAGAGATTATTCCTGTCTTTCTATACTTAAAGATTCACAGACAAACATGTAACTACATGAAGAACATCTAACTTAAAGTGGGAGGAGAGGAGGATAAATGCAAAAAGAAGGTATCAAACAAGGTCAAAGAAAATGTCATCAGTGAACTGTAGACAGCTCAAGACAAAATTAGAATGACTAGATTTTTATATCTGACATATTTTGGGGTTGTTAACAAGAAAAATATTTCAAAAGTTGTTGTCACCCACATCAGAGCATTTGTAAAGACAAAATACATAAAACAAAGCCACTGGAAAATGTCTGTCAACTAAATTTTAGGAAAGAACAAAGAAAATACGACAATATGAGGAAATAATTGCTACTATCTATGCACATTGTCAACCTGAAAAACAGAGAGATGCTCTTATTTATTTGGAAGTAAAATATTCCCAAATATTTTTGAACACTGAAATGGAAATAGGCTTTTCACAGTAAACTATGTGCACGTTCAGGAAAATAAAGGAAGCAAAGGTTTTTAAAGGAGAAAATAGAAACACTTAGTTGTTTTGAGATGATTATCCTTGGCTACAAAGTTGGGTGACACCACACCAGTCCGAGGTTGGACAGGTAGTTGCTGGGCAGATGTCTTCACAAAAGTTTGTTTTTGTATGTTTGTTAGGTTGCATAATGGCCTTTGTCCAAGAATGTGCTTTTTGCAGTTTTTTGTGATAGTTTCTGTTAGCAATTTTACAAGTATGAGAACTGTTTCTTCGTGGACTTCCTAGGCTCTATTTGTTTTTTTTGTTTTGTTTTGTTTTGTTTTTGAGTTGGAGTCTCACTCTGTTGCCCAAACTGGAGTACAGTGGCACGCTCCCAGCCACTGCAGCCTTGACCTGTTGGGCTTCTGCCGATCCTTCCGCCTTAGCCTTCCAAGAAGCTGTAACTACAGGCACGCGCTACCACACCTGGCTATTTTTTTATTTATTGTAGAGATGAGGTCTCGCCAAGTTGCCCGGGTGGGTCTTGAACCCGTGGGCTCAGGCAATCCACTCACCTCAGCCTCCCAAAGTGCTGGGATTATAGGCTGAGCCACTGAGCCCAGCCGTTTTTTATTTTTAATATTAGTGACTATTTTAATTCTGACAAGTTTCACATTTTCCCCTTTTGATTAAGATCTTTCTCTAAAAGCATCACTGGCCAATCCTGTAGTTAGTTTCTATGTCTCTTGGTGCTGAGATGAGCCTATCTCTGTTGCTGGTCTCATCTCACAAAAGAGTGGGAGTGATTGGTGACTTGGAGTCAGTGTCAGAACCTTTAACCACACTTGAACATGGGAGATTTCAAGAGAGTGACTCTCAGTCTGAATTTTCCTGGCGTTCATTATTAAGTTCAAGTTTGTCTGTTTCAGAGTCCTTTGTTGTCATCTCAAAGTGCTGGGCCAGCATAATTGTGTTAGAAGTTGTAATGCTGAAAAAAAATAAATAAATAAAAGTAACAGATACACAGTTTAAAAAAGGGAAATACAAAGTAAAATTAGTATGACAATTTCAGTTTTCATAACAGTTTTGAGCCATGAACCTAAGCTTAAAGACGACCAATTGAATAGGTCAAATGACCACAGTGATTTAGGTGGGGCCTGTCAGAACTATGTGGCCTCTTTTCTTACTTTGTGTAATGGGTCTTAGTTATTCTAGAGAAATACAGGTACAGTATGCATTATTAGCAATAGCACAGACATTTTTTCTTATTTAACCAATGATTACTAAAGGGTTTTTTTAAGGTTAGATTCTGTTAAGTTATCAGCAGAAGCTATTGATTGTGAAATTTTACTTACATCATTATTCTGCCAAGTGAAAAGGATAGACATTATGAAGGGTAAGAATCTTATTATAATAGGGAGTCTTGTTCTGACATCTTGGGAAAAGCTGTCTACAGCATGAAAACGTCAGCTTCTCCTCCTGGTTCAGTTTAAATATCTCTGGTCTTGACATTGGGTGGTTTAGTGAACTTTTTATGTGTCCTACATTGGGAACAAGGCTTGTTCCTTAAAATGTATCTAGTTCCAGCTTATAGGACTTTAGGAACAGAGCAGTTTTGTCTTTGGTTAAAGAGTTGTAGCCAAATATTATAGAGAATTGGAAGAATTCAAGATCTGGTGTAGTCTACAATGCATGGAGCTACAATCTAATAACAGATGAGGTATTACAGCTTTATTTTGAAATATAACTTTTTCTCTTTACATGTAGGAATCTCAGATTTAAAAACCTCTCAAGGCTAGGAAGCCAAACCCGGCAAAATTTAGATTTTACTTACAGTCTTAAGGTACTCAGGACTGCCAGGAAGTAACAATTTTTACTCACTGTAGGAATGAGAAATCTTGACACAAGACATTTTATGTATGTTTTTAAATATGACATTTCAGTAAAAATCTTGCTAATAGAACCAATAGTTCAATTGCATCTTGATTATAGAGAACAGATTTTTAAATTGAACTTATATAGCCGGGCTCGGTGGCTCAGCCTATAATCCCGTGCTTTGGGAGGCTGAGGTGAGTGGATTGCCTGAGCCCGGGGGTTTGAGACCTGCCTGGGCAACTTGGCGAGACCTCACCTCTACAATAAATCAAAAAATCCGCTGGGCGTGGTAGCGCATGCCTGTAATTCCTGCTACTCGGAAGGTTGAGGCGGAAGGATCGCTGGAGCCCGGTGGGTCGAGGCTGCGGTGGCCAGGAGTGGCCACTGCACTCCAGTCTGGGTGACAGAGTGAGACTCCAACTCAAAAATAAATAAATAAAAATAAATAAATTGAACTTATATAACTAATCATACTATCTTAAAAAATAAGAATACTTATAGATAGTTTCTGAATTTTGAAGGAACAAAGTAGGGAGATAAAGCGAATGCCTCTATCTTTGTTCACAAAAGTATACTTTACCAAATTGTTGTAAACTATAGATTGCACATAAGGGAAAATATTCTTACATCTAGAAAAAAACATTTAAGAACCAACAATGTTTTAAATAAGTCATAAATGCATTATCTTCATCAATTACTTAATTTCATGTAATTATTTTTTTGTTTTACTTGATCCTGATTAGCAATTTCAAGAACCCATCAATTTATTTATTAGTTCTGGAATTTTTTTGTTGTTGTTGTTCGCTGATCCAACAGTTATCAGAAATCTGTGTTCAAGAGTACTTGCCAGAGTCTTTTTCATGAAAAGCAGTTTTAGACTATAGGTGATTGTAAGTGCTTTTGGAGAAGAACTCAAAACAATTACTGTAGATGACAAAAACTTAGAATAAATCATGGTTAAAAATTTGATAAAAATTCCCAACTGACAAGGAAATTTAGTTATTTCTAGTACATGCAGCATTTTAAGATAACCATAATCATGAGTGACAATGTCACTTCAGGACCACCAGACTTTTTATAAATTTTATATAATCTTTAGAATACCCAAATTAACAACATATCTATAAAAATATAACTTTAGAAAATATTTAACATAATCATATTACTACTGATTACATATTTGATTTGTATAATTTTTAAGTAATTTTTGAAACATTTATATAAATAACGTACTCATAAATGTAACTGTAAAAAGATCTAAATACTTTTTATCACTTGACAATGTTTTCTATACAGTTTGCTAAATAAGTCTGTTAGTTTAATACCTTTGCAAGATAAGTGATACATTCTTAGAGTGTCTCTGGGGACCCAATGGTATATTTCAGAGTTAATTCTAGGTCAAAAAGACTTAATTTAGAATTTTGATTCAGAGGAAGCCTGCCAAAGATGTCAAAAGATTCAAAATAATTAAGCAACACAGATTAACAGTTTACTGTAAAATAATAGTCATTCATTTAACTGGAGTGGTAATTAAAAGATTTCGAAATCAATACAGAAAGTTGTATAAATGTAACCACTAAAATAAAGAAAACTCTGTAGTGAGATTGCTTCTCCTTAAGGGAAAAACATTTTTAGATAACCTGGAAGTCAACCTTGATGCAAAGGATACTTGAATTCGATTAGACCCAAGAAGCGTGTTTCCAGGGTTATTAGTGTATGAGGGGATACATAAATTTGGTTTTGGATCCTCCCTAAACCAAATTTATGTATAAAATATTGTGTATTCATTCTTACATTCTTTAGTAGCTTTCAAAGTAGTTGTCGCTTGACACAAGGCACCTATTGGGATGCTTTTTCCAATGCTCAGAACAGCTTTTGAACTTATCAATTGTGATGCCTTTTAGTGCTTCTGCCATTTTTTATTTCACCTTTTCCACATCAGCAAAATGTTCCGCTTTGAGCACTTTTTTCATCCGAGAAAACAAACAACCAAAAAAATGTTGCTTGGGGCTAAGATCGGGTGAATAGGGAGGATAGGCCACAGGGGTCATGTCATTTTGGTCAAAAATTGCTAAATACTCAAGGCAATATGGGCAGGTGAGCTCATAGATCATCCATTATGAAGTGGACAAATGTGTTGAAGGAATCTTCAAATTCGCTGAAGCCAAAAACAGCCTCCTGCAGTAACACAAGCTGGTATGCTGATGCCAAAGTGGGAGAAGTTTGTACTACAAGGGGTCTGCCCTCCAAAAAACAATTATATTTGGTTCAGTTTTTTTAAAGTCTTCCTTGTACACTATGTTATATAGGATTATAAACAAGAAAACTTGGACCTTGAGTGAGGGAACATATGACTCTTAATAACAGCAAGATAATTTTCCTGCTTACATTTTCCTCCACAATTCAATCAAATAATAATAATAAAAATAATATACAATCTAGTTATCCTGGAGAAAAACATTGATTTTCTAGACCAAGATAAACATTTCAGCATAGGCCATCACAGCAGAATTAGAACTGGAGAAGAAAAAAGTGCTATAGGAGTTGATGAAAAGTTGAAGGAGACAGTTATTATCATAGTCAAGCACAAAGATATGCTTTATCAGAAGCAGAAAGAACAGAAGACAATGGTGTATGACCTGCAAATCACATACAGCGAAGTACAGCAAAAAGTGAACATACAAGATATCTGAGAAGCTTTAAAAAGAATTTTACCTCATGAAATGAAGTTACCATTCTGAATGAAGATGGCACCATTTCTAACCCAAAAACTAAGTAAATTCAATTGATCTCTGGAAGATGTGGCAAAAATAGTCACTGTCTGTAGTTTAGAAGATGGCTGTTGAAGAAACAGATTTCAGAATCAAAAATCAAATCTCACAGTTTTATTATGGGCAAATCAATACTTTAGAAACCTATTGTTCTAACATATAGGGATTTGTTTTTTTTTACTTTTCTATTAATGTATTTTTAATATCAAAGCTCAATCTTTAAAACTACTAAATAATTCCTTTCTAATTATAGCCACTTTGATTGCACACTACATTTCTTTCAAAAATTCCCATTCATGAATGTTACAATGATTTACTCAGACCATTGATGACATACTTGAACTTTCTGCTATGTCCTATACTTCTTTTTTAAATAGGCAGTCATTTTACTTTACGACAAAAGTTTACTACACAAGATTCTTTCTCAAATAAAAGTATTATCTTGTTTTCACATTCCTTACCAAAAATGCATCTTTATGTTCATAATTTTCTTCACTTCTCCCTCTCCTACTTACTGATTTCTTTATATTTTGTTTTAATTTTTTTCAAAATCTGTATTTTGAAACAACCTTAGAATTAGACAATTTTTTCTCCATAAAGAACACTTTTTTATGCATTTCTTATACTTTTTTATATTAAACCATTTTATTATTAATAAAAATGAAAAAGTATTTTTGGCACACTTTATACAGAAATATATATGTATGTATGTATATATATATATTATATAGACACACATTGTATATACACATTATGTTTTTACCTGTTAGTGACTTCAATTTTTAGCAAGTGATTTTAAATGGTAACATATCAGTATTTTATAGATAAGAACTATTTCATAATATTTAGAAACATGTTTCTCATAATTATATTTCTGCATATTAATAGACCCTAATATATTTAGTCTTTCTATATAATTTAATGAGTCAAGAACAAACATATTTATGTTCGCAATTTGTTTCATCTTATTTGGAAGTGACTCAGAAATTTAATGAGCATCTATAATTTTACATAACCTTAAAATTGCAAATTATTTGAAAAATTGCTTGCAGATATTTATTCCACTTACATTTACCTAATTTATTTAATTTCAACAGTTTTATAGTTATAAAAGCTGAGATATTAGACAAAGCTAGTCATCATTCTATATTCCTGTTAACCACTTTTATGGATTGTGAATATCAGGTATTCACCTATATAAGAAACTTAAATTAAATATATGAATATTTTGTTAGTAACTCAGAAGATACAGCTATTTTCATTAAACTGACAATATTAAATTAGTCATACTTATCAAAAATTATGCAAAGATCATTCTGTTTTAGGCTGGGTTATAGTTTTACAAGCTTTGTGTCAAACCCTGACACCTTGAATATGTAAGAGAGACAAATACAAAACTGTTTAACCGGTAAATCCAGGCAAAAAGATTTACTGACAATTTCAAAGATGTTTCTGTTTTTATTTTAGCAACAATTTTAAAACCTGCTTTTTTATTATAAATTTACTTGAACTATAAAGCATTTGGATTAATTATTACATATTCTATATATTGTATGTGGGCCCATTTATGTAAGCCAGTCCAAATAGAATTTCTTAAGGGATTTCTGGCCAATTATGCCAGATTTCACCATATATATCCAGATATAATAGATTACATGTATATATGCATACAAATACCTAAACACATATACACACACACAAATAAAGGTCTTGCAACTTTTGTTTTAGAATTTTAGCCATGAACTAGTAGTACAGTCTCACCTGTTTATAAAAGACAGTTGAGCCCAAATTACATTTTTGACAAGATTGGTACCTGTCCATAAGGCTAAACTTTATT
This sequence comes from Tarsius wallacei, assembly GCA_963574415.1. Lineage (NCBI taxonomy): Eukaryota > Metazoa > Chordata > Mammalia > Primates > Tarsiidae > Tarsius > Tarsius wallacei. The sequence continues at coordinate 15,878 of CAUYQG010152923.1, forward strand.
TGCTCTGATAGGTAATCTAATGAAGGGTGAATGATAATTTTTGGTAAAGTAGTTTCCATGACAGTTTAATTTAAAAACAAAAAAAAAATACCTTTCACCTTTTTTTTTCCTTTTTCAGTTAAAATTTCAGTGTTTACATTTTAGCTAGGATTGTCTATATAAGAAAAACAAAATTTCCAAGTAGATTTGAATTAGTAATAAATCTAGCTTTTGTTTGCTACTCTTGTGTGCTAGATGATCCAATTCAGGCAGAGAATTTTCCTTTCTTTATTTTTTTTGGTCTTCCCATGGGGGCAGAAAAAGCAATTTTATACCAGATAGAAATACTTCATACTATTGATCTAAGCTCAAGATTTTGACCTGTTTGATCTGAGAGGCTGACGTCTATAAACATTTATTTAGTTTTTTTCTTTTAGATTATTAATATTTGAATTAATATTCCATCACCATATGCAATTGTTTGTCAGAGAAATATAACTTTGTGTCTCCAAAAGTTGTCTAGGTTGTTGGTTATCGTGGAGCTTTTGTAACTTTTAAAGCCACCATTTTGAAAGCCCTTAAAAACTTCTGTCTTAAAAAATTTGGCTAGGATGCTATAAGCAGTAAGTTTTAGCTCAACACCTACAGAAAAGTTAGCAAATTCAAAGTTGGCAGAAAAAATAGAAAGATGGAGAACTGAGAGGACTCTGCATGTTAACTCTATAGTTTTAGGTTTTTGGAATAATGACCATTTGAGCTCTGAATTTTCCTTGATGTAATTTTGCCCTTCAGGTTAAAAATATGCACAAGAATGGCCCATAATATGTATGCCGCTACAGTCCCAGAAAACCTGGTGTGCCTTAATGTTTGGGAATCTTAATACATGCCTTATTAATCTCTCAAGAACAAATAACATTTTATAAATCCTGTCAGGGAATTTTAGAAGTTAAGACTGGTGTTTTAGATGGTAGCAACCATCCTAATGGCTTTTAATTAGCATTCTTTCACCTACCATTCATAATGTTTATTTGGATGATTTTGAGAAAAAAGCGAGGGAAAAGAGTTAAACAAAATACAAAGGAACCAAGGTAAAAATTGTTCACCAAAATTTTAAGTCATACATGCAGATCAAACAAATATTAAACTAGTCTTGCAGGCCTAACCAAAAGTAAATTTATGAGAAAAGACATGCCTCACAGACAGAAAGTAACTTCTGTAGAAATCAGAATACTCAATCCAGAAAGACATATATCTTTATACCAGAAAATACCAGCAGACAAGACACAAAGTCTTTTGTCATCCCAGGAGAAATATGTGGTCCTTTATTAAGTCCTTTATACAAACCAGATTCCAAATAATACCAAAAGCTCTATCTGAAGGAGCCTCAGACTGAAAGAAGACTCATCAGGGCAGAAAAGGTGAGCTGTGGAAGGAAAGAGCTCAAAGGGCTGAGTTGAGTACTGCACACCAGTTCCAAGAATCACTGATACCATCTCACAGTGGTCTTTTCTAGGTCCTATTTCTGACACCATATGTGTTAATATAAATAAACAGAAAGAGGCTATTTGAAAGAAAAAAAAATATGCATTTGGTAATAGAACATTACATTGGGAATACTTGTTTTATAGTAACCTGTGTGCATATTCAGAGAGGTAAAGGAAGGCAAAGGTTTTTAAAGAAAAAAAATAAGGAGTTTTACATAATTATTCTGAAATTAACCTTGGCTACAAAGATCAGTAATAAGGGTGATGCCATTCTGAGTTTGGACAGGCAGTTGTTGGGCAGATGTCCTTGTGGAAGTATTTTTTGTGTAAATTTGCAATGACTTTTGTGCAAGGTTGTGACTTTTGTAATCTTTTGTAGTAGAGTAGTTTTTGTTACCAACATATAAGCATGAGAACCCTCTCTTCATGGCCTTACCCAGCTCTATTTGTCAGGTAATTGTTAATATTATTTTTAACATTTAATGACTCCATTTTGATTATGACAGCTTTCATAGCATGTATATATATCAACTGATTTATTTGGTTCTTTTTGAATTATAGTGTATAATACATATTGACATTTAAAATTTATTAATCATCTATAAACCCAAACAATTTTTTCTAAGTTAAAATATTCTTCTTAAATATTTTTTCTGTCCTTTCTTCTTTACTTACTCTGTCAGCCATGTTTTCTCTAGTTACTTTTAAAAATATTTGGATTGGGTACAATATATTAAGATTAGTCCCTTCATGTCACTGTAGACAAAAGGTGTCTAGGTTGTTGGTTACCATGGTTGTGTAATTTTTAAAGCCATTAATTTGAAAGCCCATAAAAACTTGTTTTAAAAAAAATTGACAATGATGAGGTTTCCAGATTAACTTGGGGAGTTAATGGGGAGAAATCTCTTTACCAGATCCCATTAAAATTAACTTTATATTTGCCTCATCCTATTCCCATCTTCCCACATAGCATTAGTGCTGCCATCAGTGAAACCTGAGACCCACCCAAGCATAGGATAATACAAGGGAAGAAAATATCTTTTATAGTACCCATTCTTCAGCTCATGCTGAAGCCCCTATAACAAGACATATTAACAAGAGAAAAACATACACATTTATTTAATACATGTTTTACATGGCACAAAAGTCTTCATAAGAAACTGAAGAGCCAGCAAAATAGTCAAACCTAAATATTTTTTATGGTAGGTTTGATGAAGAGTGGATAGTTGTGGAGAAATATGACAGGGCATAAAGGGTGTGATCTAATAGTAATAAACTTGGTCAAATTTGCCAATGCCTGCTTTTCATATTCTTTTCTGTGTCCCTTGTCTTCAGAGATCAGGATGTACCTTTATTCCAGACATAGGGAGAGCACTTCTGACATAAGCGTGTTAGGATCGATTGGCTTCAAGAGAAGATAAGAAAACCCTTACTATGTTTTATGAGCTGCTTCAGGAAAGAAGGCCACAATAAAGGGTAGTGACATTCTTGCTTCTGTTGTTTTCTTAAATTTCTTAAAATATTCAGTATGCCAAGGTGCCATATGTGGAGTAGTGTGTCCTGACCCCCATCAGTTACAAGAACCAGGCAGTTAAAAATAAGTGAGCCACCTTCATGGGAGGTGTGGCAAACTTGAGAGTGAGCCCTATAAGAGGCAAACTACTGAGACAGAGCTTCTGGCTGTCATTCTCACCAATGAGGACTTGCGGCCAGTGTTGCTAAACATTCTAGTTCTGTTTTGTTTGTTAACAAACTAGAAAGTTACATTTAAAATAAAATCTCCCAAATTAAAAAAAAATGCTCCTTTTGTCTTTATTTTCTTTTTTATTTTTTAACTTTTTCTATTTTATTTTCAAATATTGTACATTATACATGTCTGGCAACACTGCTTTGAAACTTCTGGCCCCGATGACCAAAGTGGTTGATATTTTTCCCAATGGCTACTAAGTAAGAATATATTAACATTGTATTAGAAATCTACTTAAATAGCTGGCACTGGAGTTTGGTATTCCAAGAACAACATTTTGATTAAAGGACCAGAATGTGGCTCTCAGAAACTATCTTTAAGCAAACAAATCTTGCATAGAATCCCCAAATACAACTGTTGACTAAGGCAGAGACTTATGAGATACTGTCTATAAAAGTTGTACTCCAACATGTTGCTTTGGAATTGGGGAAGGATTTAGGTAAGCTATTTGAGGCAATTAATGTGTGTTCACAGTGGTAGGAGTGTGTGTCCTTCATAATTGCTTCCAAACACTGGATTTTTCTATCCTTATAAACATCTTTTTCTTTTTTTCACATAGACATGGTAAACACAGTCAATTCAGTAGACCCAAACCAGACATATTTACACAGCAAGTTTGTTTTAGAGGTAGTGGTACTGGTTGATTCCTGCAGTTGTAATGAAACTCTTGATGCCAACTTGGAGATCATTCTAAGCCAGTTGTTCTCAATGTCAAACTAAAATAACAAGAGAAGCTCTTCAAAGAAATGACTTTATTTGGTAATAAGTAACAGAGGGCTGCAATCCAGGATGCACAGGCTATGGCAAGTCTTACGTGTAGCTAGACAGGATGAGGTAAGGAGAAACTTTTAACGGGAAAAAAGAAGTATATATAAGCTGCTCTGAACGGGGTATATTGGTCATGAGCTCATAGCCGTAGCTGGTGTTAGCCCACTGTGGAGACATCCCTTGCTAGGCAGGAACACTTCTGAGAACATCTAATATGGAGTGCTGCTGTGTTGGAGAATTCTTAGATAAACCTTGCTACAGAAGTATGTGTGGACATGGAGAAAGAGCAAGGCATGTGAGGTAAAATATGAAATGCATGTAGGACATGCAAGAATCTTCTGTGGATTTTGGGACAATCCTTGTGATAATTCTTACCTCAGACATACATGAGCCCCCTTCCTTCATGACCGTCTGACTCTACTTTGTCTAGATGTGACAAGAGTGACTTCATCTTTGTATCAGAACATTTCACATTAGCTTTGACTTCATATTCGAATATCCTGGGAAACTGAATAATTCTGGTGTCTAGGATGCATCCATTACAATTTAAAGAGCCTTTTGATGGGATATGGAAGGGATCCAGGCATAAGTATTTTTCTAAGCTCTTTAGTTAATTCCTTGATACACTACTAAGGCAGTGAACTCTCATTCTTAGTGCTATTGGCTAGAATTCTCCTTTAAGGCAGGCAGTTATGTGAATCTTAAAAACCATGAAGGCCATGTAAGTTATATGTATCTGATTATTTATTGACCAAACATGTATTAAATGCTTATGTTGTGATAGATATTTTGCCTTGGGAGCTGAGATGCAAAGATGAATTAAATATTTTTTGATTCCTTCAATGTGAAATGTACTTGTAATAATAAGGAGAAGCCAACTTGATCTGGAATTTATTTGAATTATTAAAAAAAAAATCACACAAGAATTATCTCTTGAGTGAACGTGAACACTAAACAGGTATTTTGGGCCAAAGTAGAATGGAATATTGGGAGCGGTACAGTAAGCCTGAGGGAGAACAATTTGTCCACCTTTGATTGTCTGAGGATAATCAGTCTGCGCATAAATCACAGGTTGATTATACTCACTAAATTTTAGTACATAAACAACTATAGAATTTAGAGCAGATAATTATGGTTGGGCCAGTGGAGGGAGCTGTTTACTTGGGAATCGCTGACCTTTAATAAAGCAGAGAGGAGCACACTTTTAGTTGCTGGTGAAGAATGAAACATTTCTCTGAGTCAGCATTTTTATTGAGCTCCACCACTTATTTTCCACCACTTATTTTGCTTTGAATTTGGCAAGAAATTTACCTTATGTCATTACCTCAAAGGACTGTACCCTCAATGGTTTTTGTAACTAAGTAGAATGTTAGAAAAAGATGAAAGTAAGAAGAGGTGCTTTGAAAGATAGAGCAAGAGAAAGATTATTTGCTGAATAATGTGAACAGTTCCTTATTAGTAAGCAAATTTGAGGATACTCTGTCTTAACTCGTATAAGGGAGAAATCACCTCTGAAAAGAAAAGTGTAAAAAAAGAAAAATTCTGCCTCAGTGCATTTATCTTTTGAGTCACACTACTTTGGCGTTCCAGAGTTAATGATTATTTATTTTAATAGAATGAGTAGATCCAAATGGATTAAATAGAGAGTATTTTGAATTTCAGGATTGATAGTGCTACTAATCTGAAGGCCAGGTGTATGAATAGAAGAGAATATTCAATGATAATTGATACAAATTAAGAATGAGAGGTGTACATAATATGAAGTTTACCTTTTAAGATTCAAAAGTGTGAAGTTCTGCTGTATGTGATAGCCTTATCTGTACCTCTCTGTGTCATGCTATCTATGGTTTTTGATAGTTTAGAAGATGTCATTTATACATGTTTTTCTTTACTGAATATTTATGAGATTACTAACAATAATAAAACTTGGTTTGCAAGATATTCAATAAATTGTTGCTAATTTCTCCAACTATGTACATTTTTATCAGAGTTAACAGTTAATCAAAAATGGTAGCCTGAAATAACAGAGAGAAAATGTAGACCAATGGTGGAGACTAGGTTCTAGAGCTGGCTTCTTTTCTATTTGTATAATTTTGTAAAAATTAGTTAACCTCACTGGGATTCAATCTCATTAACTTGAAATTAAGGTTTAACTTCTAAACCTTTTCAGTATTTATATTTTAAATTTTTAAAAATGATTCTTGATTATAGCCAGGCCACTTGAAATACGAGGTTAAACTGAAAAACTGTGTATTTTAAAATCACATTGATTCAAATATAGATTTATATGTGAAGAATATTCATAGTTTTCTGTTTATGTGGTAAAGAAATGAATATATTTTATCTTATAATTTTTGGTAACTTAATTATCTGAGATAGCTGTAGTATAATTTTTACTAATATATTTTGTTTTGTTATTAAAGTTATTAGTTATTCATTATTTTTACACAATATGTTTTTATAATTTTTTCAGTCTTAAAAAAACGAAATTCCCCCAGTATGTTTTAGTTAGTATCTTAAAAAGGTAATAATGAAAAGTCAGTTTAAGTTTATATAAGAAGATAATGTCAAAATAATTTATATTATACATTATATACATTTTGTTTTGAAAAAGGCTCTAAATAAGATGATTTAGAAAGCTGACAAGGTTTTAGAAATCCTAATGTCTTTAAAACACTATTTTACCACTCTCTTATTTAGACTAAAAGAGCTGGTGAACTACTTTGCAGTCTAATCTAGTAGATTAAGTTCTATGAATCCTTTGTTTGAGGATTTTTTTCCTGATTTTTCTACTGATAACTGGCAGTTCTTGGTAATAAAAAATAAATATATATCAAGTTCAGAAGCCTTCGCAGGGTAATCAGTTTGGTTTTGCAAGGCCCTCTCACCCTACTAAAAGATTAGAAATATGACATATGATTTGCCTCTCTTGCCTAGAAAGAGATTACTTCATGATAATATATAGATTTAGATTCTGAATTGCATTTCAGGTCATCAGAGATGTTACTAAAGATTTTATTTCACGTGCAGGTACATATGCAGTGCTTGTTTATACATCCCATTCCTAAAAAACATCAATATGATTTCTTTAACATCAAATTTATAAGAAAATAATGGAGAATTATGGGCATAAAGCATTTTTCATTAATTATTATCTTTTACACTAAGAACTATGAAAATAAAAGTTAGATTTGCTTGACAATTATTTTTTTTTTAATATGTTCAGCTTTTAGGACTTAGGACGAGAGCCTTCTAACTTCTTTTGTAAAGACATTTCTAGTCTGTTTGCTATTTATTAATTGTATATGATTCTTAACAATAAATTCTTAATTGCACTCTTAAAATTTCACCTTTTGGCAGCATGCATTCAATTTTATGTTTCCTCCGCTGGCCTAAAATCACTAATGAAAGCCTGAATGTCACCAGGCAGTGAGCATTGCCCGTCAGTGGCAGAGCTTAGTCAACTGTGTAATGAAGTCCTGTTTGTTTGCTTTCTTTTGTATAGCATTTAGTGAATCTCAACACATTTTCGGCTGCTTAGTGATATTGCTTATTTCAACTGTTCTCCTAAACTTTTGGCATCATTATAATAACCATCACTGAACTTTATTTCATTTTGTATATCTACTAAGGCAGTGCCAAAGTAATTGGTACTAGAACAGCTAATAGGCACTAAAACAAGATAATAGCACTACTAAAGAGCAGGCATCAAAAATGATAAGAAATTAGACATTACACTCACTATATATCTTTACACACTTTTTAGATGATTGTAAGACTAAAGTAAAAAGCAAATACATGCTTGTTATTGAAAAATAAATGAATGAATACATAACTAATAGGATTAAAGGGTAAGATGTGTAAGTCCCTTTTGATATCTCTGAGGTGATTTCCAAAACCAACAACTCATTCTCTGATTCTCTGAACACCAACTTGGTTTTTAACAATTCATTTCTGACATGAACCACTTAGAGCTAGCACTGGGACCACAGCTTAAAGGCTCAGTCCCACAAGACTGCCGCCTCTTTATGTTCCAATTGCAAGGGCCACTCATACTTCTGACTGACTGTCTATACATTGGGGGTTCCTAAAACATTCTGTTTGACTGATTTGTCAGTAGGGCTCAGAGAGTTTAGGAAGACACTTTACTTACGTTTATTGGTTTATTACAATGAATGCAATTCAGGAACAACCAAGTGGAAGCAACACATGCGGCAAGATGTGGGTGGTGGTACGTGTACAGCTTCCATATTCTCTGGGCATGTCATAATTCCAGCACCTTGATATGTTTACCAACCTGTAAGCTCATCAAATCTAATTGCTCAAGACTTTTTATACAGTTTAATCTTCAGTCCCTCATCCCCTTCTCAGAAAAGGATGAGTGGCACTGAGCTTGAGATCCTTTAATCACTTGGTCTTTCTGGTGACCAGCCCCCATCCTGAAGCTGTCTAGGGGCCCTACCCTTTTTTGCCTCACTAGCATAAACTCAGGAGTAATCAAAAGGAACTTATTATGAATAACAGAAGACATTTCTATCCCTCAGGAAATTCCAAGGGTTTAGGAGCTCTGCGTTGAACCCTGTGTTGAAGACCAAGTATACTTACTATACCCTACTATCCTTTCCTATTTTTAATAGACTGGTTTGTTTTCTTCCTTTTTTTCCTGTATGGACTCAGGGCCGACTTAACTTGAATCAAGGAAAAATAAGTAAAGTATCATATATTATAAAGATGAATCTAGGCACCAAAATTCAAACATGCATTACAAATATATAAAATAAAGTGTATTTGTTTGTTTGTTTATTTATTTTTCAGTAATGAGGGTCTCCCTATGTTACCAGGCTTGACTTCGAACTCCTAGGCTCAAGTGACCCTCTACCAATCTCCTAACTGGGACTATAGGTGCACCATTGCACCTGGCTTATTCTTTTTTTCTAAATGAGATATTTTAAAAATCTACATTTTTCAGTTTTTTATTTTTAGCAACAATGCTATTAACATTTATTGTGTATATAGACTGAGGAATTTCTGCATGATAGATTATAATCTTATTTCTTATTTTTGAGTTAGGATTTCACTCTGTTTCCCAGGCTTTACTGCAGTGGCACAATCTCGTCTCAGCACAGCCCAGAATTCCTGGGCTCAAGTGCTCCTTCTGCCTCAGTCTCCCAAAGTAGCTAGGACTACAGGCATGTGCCACCATGCTCACCTAATTTTTCTATTTTTTGTAGAGATGGAGTCTTGCTTTGTTGCTCAGGCTTATCTTGAAACCTGGCCTCAAGTGATCCACCCACCCAGGCCTCCCAAAATGCCAAGATTACAGGCATGAGCTACCGTGCACAGACTGCATGGTAGAGTCTTTTCTGGGACAAGGAGTATGCACATTTATAATTGTCCTTCAAAAAGTATATACTACTGTACACTAAAACTTATACTCTATGCTTCTCCCATTTTTCTGTAACCTCAGTTTTTAATAAATGTCAATATACTGGTTGAAGCATGTTTAATTTAAACTTGACTATTATTCTTGAATTTCATGTTACTTTTAATTGATTATTACTATGCTATCACATAGTAGCAGGAGTAGGTGCTGAATTTGATCAAGTTTTTATTTAGAGGTTGAAGATATTTGACTACCCTTTCAATGTTATCAAGACTTTATTCTGTTAAGATTTTTTTTTTACTTTTCTCATCAATTTGTGGTAAATATAAGAAATTGTCTAGTAATGTGAAATGTCAAAGTTATAAACTTAAAGTTATAGTGTTTCCTAACATATAAAATATTCTTATAGTTATGTTTTTTCCACTATTCTTAATGTAGTTTATCACAGTTTTTTTTTTTTTTGCAAATACTAAAAAAGTGTTTTTTTAATTTTGTTGCTATGTCTTAAAGCCCACATTTAATTTTATTGCTTTAATTTATTATTGTCTAATTAAGATTACCATTGTTGCTATTATCTTTATTTTAATTAATTGTTTTTAAAGTCTTTAGGTTTTTTCCTCGGTTGCTTCAGATGAATATTTTATTTCATTTATTTTCACCCTCTACTTTTAACAAATATTTTAACTTAAAAATTTTCAGTTTAGTATCATTTTGAATAGATTTATAGATTTTTGAGATGTTTGTATTGTCTTATATTTCTGAGTTTTTTGTAATTTCTGTTTTGAGTTATTCTTTAAGCCATTAAAAGTATTCTAAAATTTTGCAAGTTCATTGTTCTTTGGACATTTTTTGTTAACTTTTTTTTTGTTGTTAATTTATAAATTTGTTAGTTTTGAGTTGCATTTTATTTTTGTATTCCTTTTTTTCCTTTTTGTCTTTTATTTATTTGTTCTCTACTTTTCTGCATTTTATTTTTGGTCCAATAATATTTCCAGTACCATTTCCATTTTTTTCCTTTGAAATTTGTTACCTTGAAATTGTCTTATATCTTAATAAATTCATTGTTTGTAAAGTTAGCATGACTGCTTAAAAGCAAAAGTCTGTATTTTTCTATAATAGATTACATAAGAAATATTGTACTCTCATGTATCAAGCCTGTTATTTATTTATTTATTTATTTATTTATTTATTTTTGAGTTGGAGTCTCACTCTGTCACCCCGACTGGAGTGCAGTGGCATGCTGCCAGCCACCACAGCCTCGACCCGCTGGGCTTCAGTGATCCTTCTGCCTCAGCCTTCCAAGTAGCCGAAACTACAGGCATGCGCTAACATGCCCGGCTAATTTTTTGATTTATTGTAGAGATGAGGTCTCGCCAAGTTTCCCAGGCGGGTCTTGAACCTGCGTGCTCAGGCAATCCATTCACCTCAGCCTCCCAAAGCATGGGGTTATAGGCTGAGCCACTGAGCCTGGCTGAAGCCTGTTATTTTTAACACTCAAATTTTTGTATGATTATGTTTTTGCCCCAAAAGTTTTCTTTTATGCTTAAGCCTCCAATTTAATTTAGAACAAAATTTAATTTACAGATATATTTTTCTTCCAATAATTATGCATTTAAAATATTTTGGTAAGATATTTTATGACGTTAAAGTTTATGATTATCTGTTATATGTTTTAATAGTGTCTACCTTTCGCTAATATAAACTTTTTTCTATTGCATAATTTTGCTTTGAATTACATTTTTATATTAATACTGATGTTTTAATTAGTATTGTCTTAATATAGTTTTGCTTCTTTTTATTTTCTCCCTCTTTTACATTCTGATTTAAGTACTTACATACAGTGTTTCAACAAGTTTTAAAAGTTTAATCACTGTTCTTTAAATATCTTTTTCTATTTTAAATATGTGGGGTACAAGTCAGGGTTGGGTACATAAGTGGTTTAAGTACACGTGAAGTTTAGGCCTCCCATTGGACCTCACTTTGCCTGGATTAGGATCAGGCACCCTTATTGATATTATGTGCTCTCCTCCCCTACAGAGTCCCCCCTACTGCCAATCTCTTTTCTTTTTTTTGAGTTGGAGTCTCACTCTGTCACCCAGACTGGAGTGCAGTGGCTGCTCCCGGCCACCACAGCCTCGACCTGCTGGGCTCCGGGGATCCTTCCACCTTAGCCTTCCAAGTAGCTGGAACTACAGGCGCGTGCTACCACGCCCGGCTAATTTTTGATTTATTGTGGCGATGAGGTCTCACCAAGTTGCCCAGGCGGGTCTCGAACGCGTGGGCTCAGGCAATCCACTCACCTCAACCTCCCCTAGCGAGGGATTACAGGCTGAGCCACCGAGACCAGCTAATCTCTTTTCTTTAGTTTTTTAAATTCAGCAAATATTAATGACTTCCTATTACATGCAGACACACCCGTACGCACATCAAACACTTGAAATCCAGAAGGCTTCCTGCCTGAAAGTTATTAATTTACCATTAATAATTTTTTGCTGCATATTAATCACATATATCTTCACTGAAAATAATGAATCGGATACCACTATAATAATTAAATGATCATGATTTTTCTACACATATTTCTAAGAATTTTGGTTAATAACTCTATTGCCAGGTGTTAATAATCAATTTTGGCTGGAAGCACACAAAAGAGAGTGAAGGTATTGTAAGCTGAAAAGACATTTTTTGAAAGGGTATTGAGAACCCAAAAATATGACCAAACAGAAAACAGGGAGAAAGAAGAGAAGTTAAACAGGGCCTAGCCCCTGTAACTAAAATCATTTCTACCATCATTTTGGTGGTCATTGGATGCTACTGCTTGCCCTACTGCTGCTAGCAGCAGTAGGCTTTGTTGTGGCTACTGGTTTTACTGCCATTTCTGTTCCTGGAGCCACTGTACCTCTTGTCACCATAGTGGATCCTCTGTTGTCTGAACAAGAGTATCTGAGTGTAGTACTTAAATCACTTGCACACAACTTAAAAATGAGAGAGGCCTAAAAAGAAGTTTTTTGCCTTTATTTGTTCAATTCTATCTGCAACCAAGACCCATGGAGTAGCTATGTTCCAATACAGGAACTGAGTTTATATTCAGGGTAACAACAAGACACATGTCCACTGTTACACAGAAGAAATTATGAAGTTAAGATTTAACTTTGAGAGTTTACCTTTGGATATAAATTGCCAGTCTTAGATCCTAAAAATGCAAGCTGTAAGGAAACACAGAAACCCATTTAATTCAGCTGGGGGTTTTTTGTTTGTTTTTCTGTGAGGCAACTGATCAGTGTCAGGTTAAGCGACTTATCTACTGAAAACTAGCATACTGATAATTAACTTATACATTTACAGATACTTACTGAACACCTCACATGTATTAGACACAATTTTGACTGCTGGGAAAACGGAAATAATAACAATAATGATGACAACAACAACAGTACATTCCCTGTCTTCCAATATCTTTTGCTCCAATGAGAGGAGACTGATGAAAAGCAAGTAATCAGATTAGGAGGCATGTTATTTTCAGAAAGTGACAATTTATGAAATGATTGACCAGGTGTGACTATTAGTATGATTGCCATTCCTATGTATTTTTTTTTTCTTTCTAAAAACATGCACCTTCCTTTTCTGTATGCAGTGTTAAACATTTTCATACGAGTATGTTTTTTGGGTAACTTTCTTAATGTACTTTTGTCATTTATTAGTACTATTTAGTCTAAAGAGTCTAATTTTTTCTCAGTTCATAGATTAATTATTTTGTTCTTGTTTCTGTGACTAATTTTCCCCTCCATCCCATCCATTCTTATGTTCTAGAATACCTTAATCAAGGGATGTTATGAAGACAAGAATATATATGCTCTCTCTCTTAGTATTTTATTTCTATTTTAGAATAGTATTTTTCTTTGTTAATTTTATGTATAACTGTGTCCCATTTGCTTTTGAGTATAAATATTAAGAATTTAGTTTTGTTGTTATTTTGTTTTGTGTATGGGAGGATGTCAATTAGGATTCTGAGGTCTAAGAACCGAATTGTTTTAAAATATTCCATTCTTCTTTTTAACTCTCTAACAGAAAGTTATATCATATATCTTCCAAATATGGTTTTTTTTAACTTAATATTTCTACTTATTTTATGTACTTGCTTTAGTTTAAAGCTTATTTACTTATTTTAATATCTGCTTTACTTTAATATTAAAACACAAATTAAATATACAATAAAAGTCACTTATTTTACTATTTTTATTTATTTTATTATTCACTTTAAATTTATTTACTTATTTAACATTTTAGTCTTTTTCTTCTATTAGGTTTCTTTTTTCTATTAGCTTTATTTCTTTACTCTGGTTAGTTCTGCTGTTTGTTTTATTTGATTGTTTTATTTGTTTGTAGTTTTAATGTTGTTTTTCTGAAATGTTTGGTGTCTCAAGATTTTCTACTCCTTTTTAAGGATAAGGATTTAAATTTCTCTATAATGGCAGCTGATAGCTAGAGTGTATTTTCTCTGCAAAGTGAGATCCAAATATTTTATTCACAATCCAACTGACTTTCATGTATATAGTCTACAAGCCAAAATGAACAGGGATAATGAAAGTAGGTTACCGTTCCTGGAGATAGTTTTGGTGTTGAGGAATGGTAAATTACAGGCAAGTTTCTTCAGGAAATGTAGGTAGTTTGCTTTCTGTGTATAAGGTCCCATATGCCTTGCAGTAAAGCAACTTATATTTGGGGACACTACTCTGTTTCGCTGGTCTCATTAATCACAGGGAATCTTTAGTTGCAGAATGTACCAATTTGCGCTAGGAATTCCTGTTTTACTTGTATGAGATCTTAGAAAGCACTTTAATTAATTGCCCAATTAAGTGATTAATCACAGGATTGATTACAATATAATTAATTTAATCATGTAATTGACATTTATTTTTGAGCAAATGTAAGGGTAGAAGAAGTGTATTTTCAACATGCAATATGTCAACAGTTTATCTCTCATCCTTCCTCAGGAAGCTCCTGGGGCATCTGTTCTACCAAAACAGTAGAGTAAGTCAAGAAAGAAGAAGCCATGGATCCAGTGCAGGGAGAAAAGTTGTATTTAAAAATACTGCATGTCATTTAACTTTGTAAATTAACTTCTCTAAATACTTTATATGTATTAATTTATTTGCATCTTTTAACACTCCTAAGAAGTAAGATTTGAACCCAGTTAGAATTTGCTTTGCAGTCTATGCTTGTAAACCCTACAATGTGCTGCCTCTCCCTGTACAATACTCAGAAGGAAATTCTCAGAATTATGGTTATGGCATGTGTGAGGCCACAGCTACCCAGCAGCCATTGAGAGCTATGTGCCCCTTTAGGTATTTTGGTGTCAAGGGGAGAAACTGAGAGAATATGTGATGTTTGACTTCATGGATAGTTGGACACACTATTCACTATTTTACTTCAATTAAATAAAATTTTTAAAAGAAAAATTTAATTAAAAGGCTATTGTATGATGTGAGAAGGGTCATGATAAAGAACCAAATAAAACTAATAATATGAAAAAATATAATGGTAATTACCAATTCCAGGAAAAACAAAGAAACTGCTCACATGCAAAAAGGAAAGTTACATAGAATAGGCTAATTTGCTCAAGAGTAACAATATCTAATTACTTACAACAATGCTGGGACTAAATGCTGACTTCAACATTAATATAACATAATTGTATTGGGTTATAGGGTAAGTTAATATAAAAGCTACATATTTATTCTTAATTGGAAGGTAAAAGATTGTCTATTAGTTGATAAACTAAGAGTTGGTAGAATTTGCATGCGATTTACAAGTACAAAGGTAAATGCCAAGGTAAACAGTTAAAAGAGCTTTAAATCCCCTAATTTTGGGGACCAGAATTATAAGGCAGTAACCTATATTTTTCCTTTAAACAACTTTCAGCTTTTATTCCTTTTAATTTGAATTTTTAAAACAGGGTACAGATCATTTGATAAAAGCAATAAAGGTTTTCAAATATAAGAGTAGAGGAGAGAGCAGGAGAGTGGAATTTATAAAGGAAAGCTTATTAGATACCAAAGTAGACGGAAGAAAGAGGATAGAGTCAATTCTGAAGTTATTTGTTTGACTCTATTATTAGTTTGGTCTTCGAATTCAAAATATTATTATAACTAATCATTTTGTCTGATCTCAGTGTTTGGTAAGTTTAATCTTTCTAGATTGAGCTCATCATCCTTGATGCCGCATGTTTCCTTCTGTGCTCCTGTCTATGTTAATTGTACTTTCTCAAGTGTCTCATGTTTTAGCTATGACATCCACAATCTACCAAGTCATCTCAGCTGAAACCTTGGAGTCATCTTTGGCATCTTCATCCTTTTTATTCCCACAAGACACAAACGTCTGCCAATTCTAATAATATATCTATTCTGTGCTTTCTGTTCACCTCATTATAATCATGTTTCAAGTCTTTATTGTTTCTTGTCTGGTTTGTTGCAAAATCTTTAAACTAGAAATCCCAAAGTTATCTCTTTTATTAACTCTATTACAATTTTAAACATATGCAATGGCCAAGAGAAAAGTATAATGAATCCCCACAGCACTTAGTTTAAAATACTATTTTACTCTAAGTTAATATCAGTGAGGCAAATCTGTAAGCTTATTTACTGTCTGTATCCCCCACATTATTTTTGATAGTTGTAAATTTTCAGAGTATAAAGGCATTGTGTACTATTTAACTTCCTTTTAGCCATTATTTAATTTTTGGTAAGGGTTATATTTATTATTTGCTCTAAATCCTTATGCTCATGTTTCTTCTGTCATTTTATTTCTGAATATTGTTTAGAGGGAAGGGCTCATTGAATACAATATTCTCTGTTCATAGTAGTTTGTAGCTCAAAAGCTTGAAAGTAAGTTCGGGTATAAATAAAATCTTAGACTCACACTTTCATAAATATATTGTTCTATTCCTTTGGGGCATATTAAGATTAAATATTCTGGTAACAATCTGATTTTTTTTTCCTCTTTAAGTCATTTGGTCTTTTTGACTATCAGAAAAAAGAGTCTTTGTTGTTAAAGTCTAATGGTTTTACCAGTGAACTTTGGTTTTGCTCTTCTTGGTCAATTTTCCCAGGTATGTAGTCTATCCTTTCAGTTTGTTGTTTCAAGTCTTGTTTTATTATAGGAAAAAATGACTTTCTAAGTAATAGTTTTTACTGTTCATTACTTTTCATTCCTTTGAATCTATTTGCCTTTCACTTGGTATCTATTAAATGCTTTGCATCTATTTATTCTCTTTTTGATTAAAATAATTTTCTCCTTTCCATTTTCTACTTCTCTTAACAGGGAGAATAAAACTTCTAATTTAGCTTCTGTTTATTACTGTTTCTTTTCTTTTCTCCTAAGTATTTCTTAAATTATATAAGATCTACTTTGTATGTCAGTCTTCTTCAACCACCTCATAACTGAGTTTTTCTAATTCCAAAGTTGGTTATTCTTTCATTGTTCTATAATTTTATTCAGCTTCTTTAGCTTGTTTAGAAATACAAAAATCACTTCTTTTTTTCTGTTTGTTTGATAGATGGTACATTCTTTTCTGCATGTTCCTTTATTTATAGTAGGTAAGCTATTCTGTATTTATTCTCATTTTATTGTAATATTTTTGCATGATCTTTACAACAGTCCTTCTTTACTGCTCATAAGCAAATAAAATTAGTCTTCCCATACTCTTACAGAAAAGAATAAGTCAAGATAGCCTTCCTAACTTTATAGCTGTAGAATATTTGTTATTCTCACTTATGTTTAAAAAACATAGTTATATATCTTTGAAATTTTGTCTCTCTTTTCCTTTCCCAATTTTATTTGAACCCTTTCAGTTTAGCTTCTGTATCCTAGAGCTTCTCTCAATGTAGGATGTTTCTGGAAAGGAAGTCTAAGTGGATTTTAAGGTTTCATAACGCTCAGCTTTTACCCATGTAGACTTTAGACAGTCTCCTTACACATATGTTTGAATTGGGATGTAAAGGACCCTGACCCAGTTTTGACTGCTGTACCCCGTAGCTGGTCACATTTTTAAGGAGTATCACCTATCTACATGTGATTTGAAGGGTCTCAGGTTCTTAGTCTATCCAGATTCCCTTTGCCACTCCCCTGGTTCCTTCCTTATAGCTGCTGACACCATGCGGATCTTATTATATTTTTTGATTTGGTTTTTTTGTTTGTGTTTTCATAAGACCTTTAATCAGATAGGTCAAGATAGCTTTCCTAACTTCATGTGCAAACAAGATTTCATGTATCATAAAATTCACCTTTTTAAAATGTGTAATTCAGTAGTTTTTAGTATATTTATAGAGTTTTGCAGCCATAATGATCTAATATAAGAAAATTTTTATTACCCCTAAAAGAAATCCATTAGCATTCAACTTCACATGATTCTTTCTCAACAATCCCTGGAAACCACTAATGAACTATCTGTCTCCATAGATTTGCCTTTTCTGGGCATTTCAAATAAATGGAATTATGAAATGTGTTTCTTGTAACTGGCATCTTTCATATAGCACAATATTTCAAAGCTTATTCATATTGTATCATCTTTATGTTGCTAAATAATATTCTATTATATGGCTATACAATACTTTATTTATCCACTTATCAGTAATGAACATTTGAGTTGTTTTATTCAGGTCATACGTTTACTTTCTAATATATCCTTGGAGAATGTTATTGCCTCTAGATCTCTATAATTTCATTAAACCAAATCACCTTCAGCCATCTGTCCTAACTAAACCCATAGTCACCCTATCAAGTTATCAAGTTTGATTTTACCTAATGAATCAATTGTATACATATTCAATATGCATGTTCAGATAAAAATGAAAGTATAAGAAAAACTGAAATGAGAGTTAAGTATATTTTAAATAGGAGTAATTTAGAAATCTAAAATGGTCATAAAACCCTAACTTGAATGAGCTGCATTGTGAGGTTGTGAGCATTCCTATTGCTATGGGAGATGACAGTTTACAGTCTAATAGAAATTTTACAGGGAGGTTCCCTGCATTAGTCTGAAAGTTAGACAAAATGACAATCAAGATCATTTTCAATTTTCTATTTCTGTGATGTCATGTATCTGAGAAATTACAATAAAAAAATTTAATAATCGTTAACATGCTGTCAGGTTTTGTATGGAATTACACTTTTTGGTAGAGGATTTGCATAAAATATAGGCATTTATATAACAGATCGGCATTTCTAAAAAAAATTGTATCTTTTCCAAAATTTCACATATAAAATGACTAGGTTTATAATAAAGTTAAGGCTAGGCAAAGCTACTCAATGTCTGGAAAACTTAGTAATTGGAGCACAAAACCAAATAAAATGATATTCTTTTTAAATATGCTGGTGCTGTTAAATATATATATATATAAAATTCGAATAAGTATAAATCTTCCAGTACATATAAAACTTTATTTACCAAAAAAAAAAAAAAAAAAAATGTAAACGTTATTTTTGGAAGGTAGAATAAGGAAGGTTTGACTTAAGTTGCTTTATTATGGAGATAAAAATAAATGTTACAAGCTATATTAATTTCCAAAGGATGTTGTAAAAAATTAACACAAATCGCATGACTTAAAACAACAGATATTTATTCTTCACAATTCTCAGCATAACCCTAAAATCACGGTATCACACCAGCAAGGTAACCCTCCCAAAGGTATACAAGCTTTGGGAGAAATACTCCTCCTGGACTCTTTCAGCTTGAGACCTACCCCTCAGCATTTCTTGCTAGTGGTTGCACTGCTCCATTTCTGCTTTCACTTTCACATAAACTTGTGCTGTGTGTCTTCTCGTCTTCTATCTCAAATCTCCCTCTGCCTTCCTCTTATATACCTGTCATAGGATTTATGGCCCATCCAGATGAAGCATGATATCTTCATCTCAGCATCAATAATTACATCCGCTAAGATCCCTTTTGCCAAGGGGGCAGTATTCAGAGATGTCAGGATGTGGGTATACATTTTGGAGCTAATCTCACTCAGTATACAAGTATGGTAGTATGATCACTCCCAAGTCAGAAGGGTTATCCAATCTGAGCCAAAAGGTAGATTGTTGGTTCAGCTGGCATCATGTATAATACATATTCTCCATGGCTTGCTGGCCCATAGAACTAAAATGCTAGGGGATATCATGTATGACCCAAAGCAATTTCCACTTCATATTGACACCATTCCCCTCTTTACCAGTCATTTGTAACTAATCCACTTTACAGAAAATTTACTTTGTAGCAGAAAGATCATATTTCAGAACAAGCCACAAATAAACTATAAATAAGATGCAAACTCTAGTTCTAACATTTCAAGTTCTTATTGGTAATAGAATTTTTAGAAAAGCAATGTTATGTTTTAGTTATTTAGAAAAACTGACAGAATAGCATTTTGCAAATCATTTAACTGAAATTTGAGATAAGTACATACAACAGGAAAAATGATATTTTTGTCACATGACACTAAATATTTTGAGTATATTTTTTTTAGCCATTTAGAGATATCCAACAAAAATATGTTGTGAGTAGCTTAAGTAATATGTGTCTCAAAAAGAATATCATCCAGATACAGACTTAATAACTGTAATTTTCAAGATTCACAATGAGTTTCTAAAATTCAAACTTTTCTAGCTTTTTATTTTTTCCTTAAACTGTTTTTGTCAACTGTAGCAATATGGAGCCCACTGAGCTATAGTATTTCCATTAATACCTTTTGTTGACTCAGGCTGAGACAGAATCAGATCCACTTCATGTCTTTGGGGATGGAGGAGGAGATTTTTTCATATTTTATTTCTGTCAGGTATTCTTTTAAAGAGAATATAAAATATCTTACAGGTTAAGAATTATATTTAGAAGAGTCTCTGAAGAATTTTATTACCTTATTGAAACTCTGTGCTGGTTTCAGTGAAATCATCTTGAGATACACAAACATTTTATAGATTGTGTCTTATTTTGGAATAAAGATAGAGATATGGCCATGGTAGAGGGACGTTGCTTGATACTTTCTTTAACAAGTTGACAGTAAAAATGTTTTTTTGCCTTACTCAAAAATATCAGGCTAAATTTCAGAATTTCTTTTACTGGCACAATTATGCTAAATAATGCTTTATGGTTATAAAAATCAAAAAATTTCTGGCACAAAAAAATTTTAAGCTTTAGAGTCACAAAAAAAATACATGTTTTGCACATGTTGTATAAGCAGATTCCTTTCAGAAGTAAAGTTGGGCTTGCTTTTAAAAGGGGCTACCAATATTTATTTTCTTATTGTTTTTGCAGTGGCCGCTCCCGGCCACTGCAGCCTCCACCCGCTGGGCTCCTGCGATCCTTCTGCCTCAGCCTTCCAAGTAGCTGGAACTACAGGCACGTGCTACCATGCCCGCCTAATTTTCGATTTGTTGTAGAGATGAGGTCTCGCCAAGTTGCCCAGGTGGGTCTCGAACCCGCAGGCTCAGGCAATATTTTCTTATTCTTAATGATGCCATTTCCTCTTTCTTTTTTCCTTCCCTCCCTCCATCCCTCCCTCTCTCCCTCCCTCCCTCCTTTCTTTCTTTATATCTTTCTTTCTTTCTTTCGAGTTGTTGTCTCACTCTGTTGCCCAGGCTAGAATGCAGTTGCATGGTCATGGCCATGGCTGCCTCAACCTACTGGGCTCAGGCAGTTCATCTGTCTCAGCCTTCCAGGTAGGTGGAACTACAGGTGTGCACCATCACTACTGGCTTATTTTTTGATTGTTTTGCAGAGACGAGGTCTCACCAAGTTGCCCAGGCTGATCTCGAACCCCTGGACTCAGGCCTCCCAAAGTGCTGGGCCTCCTTTCGCCTCCACCTCCCAAAGTGCTGTGATTACAAGCGGGAGACACCATGCCTGGCTCATAACACCATATAATGATTTGTTTTTATCATTTTTAGACTAGAAACTTTCAGGTGAGTAGCATGTACTCTGAGGAAGGGAGGGAACACTGCAAACAGTTCTCACCTTTTTTCGCCTTTTGCTTCTTGCTTTACTCAGTCTTAACTCCTTTATTCCATTTCTTACCTCAGTTTACTCGTTCATTTATTGATTTCCAAAAGTGAATAATAATACATGCTTAAGAACCTCTACATGTATGTCTTTAGTGGTTTCTTGATTATTATATTAATGAATGTCAAGTTTATTAAAAAACCCATCAACGATCAAGGACCTAGAGCTTTGTAAGGTGTTGTGTTAGTAACTGTATGGTGGGCAAGGTGGGGGGAGGGCATGGTTCCCACCAATGCTGCCTTTAGATCAGCATAAAAGACCTATGCTACACAATTCAGAGAGCATGGAATAAAAACAAGTAAAGTCATAAAGAACACACAGACAGCCAGGCTCGGTGGCTCAGGTGTAATCCCACGCTTTGGGAGGCCGAGGTGAGTGGATTGCCTAAGCCCGCAGGTTCGAGACCCACCTGGGCAACTTGGTGAGACCTCATCTCTACCATAAATAAAAAATCAGCCGGGCATGGTAAGGCGCACCTGTAATTCCAGCTACTTGGAAGGCTGAGGTGGAAGGATAGCAGAAGCCCAGCGGGTGGAGGCTGCAGTGGCCGGGAGAGGTTACTGCACTCCAGTCTGGGCGACTGAGTGAGACTCAAAAAAAAAAAAAAAGAAAAAAGAACACACAGACAATTCTCAGCACAACCTATAATTTTCAACATTCACTCTTATGGTTAACATCACTGAGATTCCAGGAAAACTTCACTATGTATCTTGGAGTATGTTACTGACACAAAAGGGAATTGTATCCAAATGCTTTGAAAATTTGTGAGTTGCACCGTTACAAATGTCAGATACTGACATACTATTTCTGAGTAGAGAGACAATCTGAGAGGAAGAAGCACTTAAAAATAAAAGACAAATTAATTATTAAAATTCTTCCTTCCAGTTAATATGAATGTATTAGAGTCTTACATAATGAAATACTGTTCCCCAAGAATGTTGAGTGGCCTGTTTTCTTGTATCTCTTTGTGCTCCTACTTGAGCCTTAGGGAATTCTGAAATTTTTTTTTTTTTTTTGCAAGTGTTGCACATATTGGTTGAAGGACATTTTTCAATATTTAACTGCTCATATTGCTCTTAAGTTTGAAAAAATGTAGGTTTAGATGCAGTATACATAAGTATGATGTTAATTATTAATTGGGTAACTGGATAGACATTGAACAATAGGCTTGTGACTAGTTCTATTTTAATAAAAATATGTAATGGCCTAAAGTTAAAATGTCAAAATTAAATTTGAATTTATATTTACATAATTTTATTTAACTTTTTGATATTTTATACTTTTTAATTTTAGTAGAGTATTTTGAATATTTTAGAATAATTCAAACATTTAAAAATAATTTTAATTTAAAATTTTACATTTCTTTTTTTTTTTGAGTTGGAGTCTCACTCTGTTGCCCAGACTGGAGTGCAGTGGCCGCTTCCGGCCACCGCAGCCTCGACCTGCTGGGCTCCGGTGATCGGCTCAGCCTTACGAGTAGCCGGAACTACAGGCGCGCGCTACCACGCCCGGCTGATTTTTTATTTATTGTAGAGATGAGGTCTCGCCAAGCTGCCCAGGTGGGTCTTGAACCCGCGGGCTCAGGCAATCCACTCACCTCAGCCTCCCAAAGCGCGGGATTACAGGCTGAGCCACCGAGCCCAGCTAAAATTTTACATTTCTTTGAATTACATTTTTATTAATATATACTGAATTTTTAATAAATTATTCTGTTAATTATATTTTATTTCTTTCTTTAGATCACTATGTGAAAGTCTTTATTATTATCACAATTATAAGTGATTTTGCTGCAATAAAGGCCAGAAGTATATATTTTATAAAATAGGCATAATAATTTGTGAAATATATATGTATATACTGACTTTGATATATTACTTCAATCTTATAACACATATATTGCTAATAAGAAGGCATATTTGCAAATGTAAAAGGATGGAACATATGTCACTTTCAGTTTGTTATTTTGATTTATAGTTTTAAGTATTAAAAGACCCTACATTTGTACTCATGTTCTGGGTCCTGGGTCCTTCCAACACCAGGGGAAGACCAGATTTATGCTTTTAGAAGGTTGCAATACAGCTGAGCAGAAAGATGTGCAAAACTGATCCAGGCAGGTTTCTGAAAGGGCTCTAATGGTATGATCCAAATTCCTAATTATGCCCAATGATGAAAAAGTAGACCAACATAACAAAATAACCTATTTTCATTAATGTATTTAATATTATAAAAATAAGTGCTCTGTGAAAAAATTGACAAATATATGATGATATAAAGGTTTTTTAAATTACAGAAACCACAATCTTGACGGGCACAGTGGTGTGACCCTCTAGTCCCAGCTGCTTCAGAGGCTGAAGCAGGAGGATAGCTTGAGGCCTGGAGTTTGAGGCTGCAGTGAGCTATAATGGTCCCTGTAAATAGCCACTTCACTCCACCCAGGGTAACACAGTCACTTTGCTTTGTTTTTTTTTTTTTTTAGAGGTGTGGAGTCTCACTCTGTCACCCAGGCTGGAGTGCAGTGGCATGCTCACTGCCACCCCATCGTGGACCTGCTGGGCTCTGGTGATCTTTCCACCTCAGCCTTCCAAGTAGCCGGAACTACAGGCGTGTGCTACCACGTCTGGCTAGTTTCTGATTTATTGTAGAGACTAGGTCTCGCCAAGTTGCCCGGGCTGGTCTCGAACTCTCAGGCTCAGGCAATCCACTTGCCCTGGCCTCCCAAAGTACTGGGATTACAGATTGAGCCACCGAGCCCAGCCAATGGTCATGTTCTTAAAAAAAAAAAAAATTACACTAACGCCTTCAGAAAACTGTTAATATTGTTTTAGGTATAGTTTCAAAATGTTACTTAGTTGTGATTATATTATATATTCAAATTTTAAAATATTGACCTTTTAGTCTCGTTTTCTCCTTATGAGAACAATTTTTATTTTGAAAAATGCTTATATTAAAATATTAAAAATTGTCTAGAATTTTACAAGCCACAATTAACTCAATATTTGGTGTATTTTAAAAATATACTGTTCTTACATATGCATATGCATTTAATACTGAATAATCATTACTGAAGGAACTTGACTGGTTGAGATTTGAGATTACAAGAAAGGGAACTAAATAGTAGATAATATTACATTTTAAGTGAGTTATTATTTCTCAATTAAAATTAAAGCAACACAATGGATTAAGTAATTCAATATGGGTCTTAATTATCAAGAGAACAGTAATTAAATGTGTTTGCTATTAAAATGGTTTTTATGTTGCTCTAAGCTGGTAACAACTTTGTAAGAGACAAATAAAACAAAAGAAAACTTTGGTTTAATAATTCACTGTGCCTAACAGCTCAACTGTATAGTTTAGATATTATTAGCAATTGTCTGATGATTAAAACACCGTTTCATGTTTTAAGCTTCTATCAACTGAGAGGAAAATATTCCATCTTCACTCTTGATGAAGAATTTGTGCTCAAGAGATATTTCCTGGCACAGGAAGAAGCAGCAGCTGAAGTAATATTGCAGGATTAAGCCTCACATTGTAGGCTACAGGATTGGTCAGAAATTGATTTTTCTCTAAAATTGATTACTGTGTAATTGATTTCTTTTTCAAATAGAATAAAAGTTCTGCTAAGCCATATATCACTTTTTTATTCTTAAATTGTAAATTGTTATCTATCTTATAAATTTTTTGAAGTATAGATTCAGTTTATATTTAAGAATATGTATTAGTGCTAGTCTATACACATCTGAGGATATCTTTCAATTTTCTATATGAATGGGAAATAAATTAAATGGGTGTACAGTTACTGATTTTTAACATTTTATTCTAAAATTGTATTATATTGCTCCATTGTCATCTGCAAAGCAGAGACCTGAAACTAATCTGTTATTTGTTCCTTTTTTCTATCTTGCTGCTTTTCAGATTTTTTATGTATCTTCACAAATAAAAAAATTGCTAGGCTGTATATGGTAGTCTCCTCTCATTTATTTATTTTTTCTTAGAGCATAGTAATAGTTTGGACCTTCATTCTCAGTTCCCTATAATCTAAATATTTTTGTGATTCATTTATAATGTAGATTACTGCTTCTGCTTCAGTTCATCTCATTTCCTTCTTGAAGACATTTCTTGGAAACAGCTGTAATCCTTTATGTGCACATGGTGATGTGCTAATGGAAGAGTACTTGGTCTTCCCTTTGCCAGGAATACCACCAGCCTTTTGCTGGTTTCCTAACTCTTTTCAGATCTTGGCTCAAATGTCACCCACTCAAGTATGAGGGCCTTCTTGGCCTAGCTATCTAAAATTTCAACTATTTCTCCCATCTCCACTTTTTCTCTTTCTTTTCCATAACAAGTATTACTATTTAGCATATTATATGTTTTATGTATTTATTCATCTGTCTTTTCCCACTAAAATGTTACTTTATGGGGACAGAAATTTTTGTCTTTTTACTCTTTTTAAATTTTTTTGTCTGTATTTTATACTTTTTCCTCTATTGGTTGGCAGGTGTATGTAGTCCATAAGTATCTGCTAAATGAATGAAATTTTGAAGAAGAGGTATGTGTATATTGCTGTGAGTGGCAATTAATGAGAAGGAAACTTATTTACTTTGATGCTCTTTTTGTGAAAGTCATTTTGTGTTTGCTTCCTTATTAAATTTATTTAATTTAATTATCAGAATTTATTTGATATTTATTAAGAGAATATTCCAGAGTTGTCATATCTAGTAGGAAAATCAAAGTGTTAAATCTTCCTGTATCACAGAACTCATTTACTACAAGTGAAAGCTGATTAGAATCCTTGAGAAATATTTTGAAGAATAAATAGGAGTCTGTTAATTAGATGGAACAAAACTGACATTTCAGGCAGTGAAGAGGGCATGCAAAGGCTGAAGTCTAAGATACCAAGTAATGTTAATCTGACATTTTAAATAGTTTTAGGTGTTTATTTTGGTTTATTTGACATTTTTTCTATAATTGGTCATAATTTGGATTTATTTTAAGTTAAATCATTGGATAGAAGAATAATTAACAGTTACAGCATTGGTTCTTGGGAGAAATAGCATTACCTAACAATACTGACTTTAGGTGTAGTTTCCATGTGTTAATTGAAGTAACAATTAGAGACTACCCATGTGTAATATAGAATTTTATTGACCATTGAAAGGTTTTGTTTTTAAAATACCCAAGATAGGATTTTTTTTACAAAAGAGAGCTGAGACCCATAACCTTTTCTACAACAGGGTCCTCTCATTTGGTGACGTGCATGTCATAGACTTCAGGAGAGCAGGAGCCATTGTTTGCTGGCCAAAGGAAATGTGAGTTCTTGTGTGATCTCCTCTCTACTTAATTTCTTAGTTCCTCATAGAATCCCCTCTTTCTTTGATTATGTGTGCCTGTTATCTAACACACGGACTGATTTTGACTTTTTGAGACATTTTTATGTTCCTTTTTTTTTTTTTTTTTTTTTGAGTTGGTGTCTCCCTCTGTCACCCAGAATGGAGTGCATTTTCTGCTCCCACCCACGGCTGCACCCTCGCCTGCTGGGCTCTGGCGATCCTTCTGCCTCAGCCTTCTGAGTAGCTGGAACTACAGGCACATGCTACCGCTACCACGCCCGGCTAATTTTTTGATTTATTGTAGAGATGAGAGCTCTTCAAGCTGCCCAGGTGGGTCTCGAACACGTGGGCTCAGGTAATCCACTCACCTCAGCCTCCTAAAGCATGGGATTACAGGCTGAGCCACCGAGCCTGGCTTACATTCCTTTTTTTAAACCCAAAGTCTATGTTCCACTTTATACTCCCCCAATTCCCAGTGGTAGATTTCTAACTGGACCACTTTCTCCTCACTCTCATTTCCATTCCAAAAAAACCAGACAATTCTCATAGTAGTTGCTGGGAGTCGCAATCTTTAGTAAAAGTAAGGTAAAAGGGACCTGAAAACAGGAAAAAACACTGGCTGGGAGCAAGGCCCCAGCAAAATGTGGCCATGATGGAGGCAAAGTCCCATGAATCCTGTCGACGACCTTCCCTGACTTGGAAGGATTGTGTGCATAGGCTTGAGAATGTTCCCTCTTTAATTGAGATAATAGATGCACAGATGAACGATGGCATTTGATAGCAAGAAATTATACATAAGCATAATGGAGGTGAGATGGTAGCAAAAAGGGTGCCCCTTAGGTTGTGTAAAGATGTTTTTCAGTAACAGCAGGAGGCTGAGGAAAACAAGTCAACCTCTCATAAACAACAGGCCTCCTTCTGAGTCAACCTCTCGTAAAGTAAACAACAGGTCTCCTGCTGAGTCGACCTCTTTCTCGTAAACAACAGGCCCCCAGCTGAGAGCTGGTGGAAAACAACCGATTGAGACAACAAATAGATTAAGATATTGTAAGGATAGAGGTTAGAATATTAATAGTAAGATAGCAAGATAAGGTAACATAGTAAGATAAGAGATATATAATAGTATTAGTTAAGAAAATATAGGAACATAGGGATAGAAATAAGGTTAA
>CAUYQG010152924.1:0-14189 GCA_963574415.1 Tarsius wallacei
AGGCAAGGGAGGAGGGGTCGGATTGAGCGATTATACATCTTTGGAATTCAAGGTTGTACTCAGCAAAATCAGACTTTTTAAAGTCTAGGGTATGTATAGCAAGCAGGGGCTGTAAACCGATGACTTCATGAAGCGTGAATTAGTCACTATTTTGCGTCTTCAAGAAAACTGTCCTCGTCTATTTGTTTTTTTCTTTTTCTTTTTTTTTTTTTTTTTTTGAGTTGGAGTCTCACTCTGTTGCCCAGACTGGAGTGCCAGTGCCGTGCTCGCTCCCGGCCACCACAGCCTCGACCTGCTGGGCTCCGGCGATCCTTCCGCCTCAGCCTTCCAAGTAGCTGGAATTACAGGTGCGCGCTACCATGCCCGACTAATTTTTGATTTATTGCAAGATGAGGTCTCACCAAGTTGCCCAGGCGGGTCTCGAACCTGCGGGCTCAGGCAATTCACTCACCTCAGCCTCCCAAGGCGCGGGATTACAGGCTGAGCCACCGATGTCTGGCAGGTTTTCAGAGCCTGCTGATTGACTTTCAAAAGGATAACTTTTAACTGTTATCAGCAACTCTCTGCCACAATCTGATAATCAAATTTGGATTATTATCAGATCCATCACTTTAACAATTATCATTTCTTTGAGAGGACAACATTCAAAATATTATTTTCTATCTATCTTGAAATATACAGTATATTGTTATTTGCTATGATCACCTTACTGGATGATAGAACATCCCAAACTCATTCTCCCTTCTTAACTTTGTACCCATTCACCAAGCTCTCTCAGAATCCTCTTCTCTCTCCTTCTCAACTTCTCGTATCTACTATTCTACTCCTTATTTCTCTAAAATCAATTTTAAAATTCCAGATAGGAGTGAGATGATGTAGTGTTTTTCATCTTGTACCTGGGTTATTTTACTTAACAGAATATCTTCCAGGTTTATGGGCATTTAGTTTGATTCCATAACTGAGCTATTGTGAATACTGCTGCAATAAACATAGAAAGGCGCATGTCTCTTAGACATACTGATTTCATTTCTTTTGATACATACCCAATGCTGGGATTGGTGGATGATATGATAGTTCTATTTTTCGAGCAATGTTCATACTAGTTTTTATAATGGTTTTTCTAATTCCCACCAACACTGTATAAGAGTGTATTTTTCTCCATGTACTCACCAGCATTTGTATTTTTTTTTTTCTCTTTTTGGTAATAGTCATTCTAACTAGAATGAATTGAGATCTTATTGTGGCTTTGAGTTCATTTTTCTGATGATTAGTGATGTTGAACGTTTTTTGATATATTTGTTGGCCATTTTATGTCTCCTTTTGAAAAATGTCAATGCAGTCTTTTGTCCATTTCTAAATTGAATTATATGTTTTTAAAACATTTTTTCTATTGGATTATTTGAGTTCCGTAAATATTTTGGATGTTAATAGCTTGTCAGATATGTAGTTTTCAAATACTTTCTCCCATTCTCTAAGTGTTCCCTTCACTGTATTGAAGAGAGATTCAATAACTTTTTAATTTGATAAAATCTCATTCGTCTATTTTTGCTTTTGTCACCTGTGTTTTTGAGGTCTAATTCAAAATGTCTTTGCTTAGTTTAATTTCACAAAGCAACTCTTCTATGTTCCCTCACTCAGAGATTTTATAGAAAAAATTATCTTTTCTCTATTATATTACTTTTGTTTCTTTGTCAAAGATCAGTTGACTCTATTTGTGTAAGTCTATTTCTGGGCTCTTTATTTTGTTCTGTTGACCTATTGTTCTGTCTTATTGAGCAATACCACTCTGTCTTGATTATTGTGCTTTACAGTAAGTCTTGAAGTCAAGCAATGTTAGTTTTCCAATTTTGTTCCTTTTCTTCAGTATTGTGTTATCTATTCTGGACCTTTTACCTCTCCTTATAAACTGTGCAGTCACTTTGTAAATAAATACAAAATAACTTGCTGGAATTTTGTTTGAGAGTGCATTGAATCCATAGAAAAAGTTGGAAAAACCCGATATCTTGACATTACCGTGTCATCTTATCGATGCAGTTATTATTTAGTTATAATTTGGTTATTATTGGATTACTTTTTAGCAGAAGTTTATGATTTTCCTCATATAGATTTGTACTTATTTTGTTAGGTTTGCATCTAGGTCTTTCATTTTGTATGCACTAATATAACAGTATTGTTTAAATTTTTCATTTAATTTTAAATTTTAATTGTTGATAATTATTTTAACATTAATTACAATAGGTAATTTTCATTGATTTTTTTTTTTTGAGAAAGCAGGATTTATTGAGGGCAGAAAGGCTCCAACAGCGCGAGGGGACCCGAAGGGGTTGCCCCTCATTGATAATTTTACTGAGTGTTAGACATTGTTTTGAACACTTTAAATGTGCTGTCTCAATTTTGACTCCCCCAAACTGAAGGAGCTATGCACCATTGCTTTCCTATTTTACAGATGAGGAAATTGTAAAATGGAAAATGGAAATGGAAAATCTAAAATACGGTGGCCTAATTTCCTCTGCTAGGTCTGACAGAGACATGATTGGAACCTAAGAGCCCTGGCATCCAATCTTTTTGGTCAACCATGTCTCCAGGCCACTCTAGGCTCACAATTGCAATTTTAAGACGATTAAACTACACAGTATGCTAGAATTGCACTGCTTTTGAGAAAAAAAAAATGAGAGTGCAAATAAGCATACAAGCAAATCCAACAAGCACACATGATAAGAGCCTACAAGAGTTATTCTTGGCAGTTTTTCTTTTTTTGAGAAACTTTCCCATGGCAGGTCTTTCTGTCATGTATCTTCCTTTTACTTTCTCTTCTTTTTTTTCACTATTAAACTGTTTTAACGCTTTAAAAAAAGAGGTATCACTAGAAATGTTATATGTGAAGTACTGAATTCTAATCAACTTTAAATTTTTACTTAAATGTCTAAGCTGTATGTCAAGCAGGTCCAAGAAGGTAATTTGTAGCACACAAATTAGAGGAAGACAGCGGAACTCATTAAAATTTTGCTGTGTTATCAGTCTTCAGACCACTGTAATACTTGATTTTACTGCCAGTTGCATATATAAAAATATGTCTTTGGGATAAAGAAAAGAATTTTATGAAATTTTAAAAAACGTAATGGCGAAAAATTATTTTACATCTTCTATAAGACTGAAACTTTGATATTGCTACTATCCCGAAAGCTAGAAATAGTGAATTAGTAACAAAGATGTAGCTATGAGATCTGTGTGTAATTCACAATGTCAATTGGATTGCTAAAAAAAGATTTGAACCTGAGAAGTCTCAGACTTGCAAACTGTGTAACTTACTGTTCACTTAATAAATCTTCTGTGTGCTCTTCTGGCTTGGATAAGCTTTTAAATAATTGGATTAGTCAGGAGTCTTAGCTAATTATCTGATCAATATAATTTTAAGATATATGCATACCTGTGTGTGTGTGTGTGTGCATATGCATATATATCTATGGCTTTTACATTCCTTAGTGAAATAGCAGGGGAAAAAACATGACTTTTACAGAGCAGAAATAAGTCCAAATTTCATGTTCAAATGGAGAGTAAAATAATGTGCAAGGAAACCAATTGATGAGAATTTGTTATATACATACAAAACATACGCTAGCACACGTGGAGGCAATATAAATACAATGTAGCTCACTGTTGGTTTAAAAATAAGGTTAGCCTATCTATGAAAAATCCAAAAAAAAATTTTCAAGATCATTGGCCATTAGGAAAAAACAAATTAAAACCACAATGAACTATTGCTACGTGCCCATTAAAGAAACTAAAATAAAAGTGACAGCACTCAATGCTGACAAAGATGAGGATAAATTTCCCCTCTTGTTGGTGAGAGTGTCAAATGGTTCAGTCACAGAGGAAAGAAGTTTGGTATTTTTTAAAAAAATAACTATATGTGTGCTTATTATATGATCCAACAGTAATACACCTAGACAATTATCCAGAGAAATAAAAAGTTATGTCCAAACAAAACCTGTACATAAATGCTTTTAGAAGCTTTATTCATAACAGCCAAAACTTGCAAGCAACTAAAATGTCCCTTCATAGACTAATTGTTAAAAAAGCTGGGTCACGTTATTGCCAATGAAATAGTTCAAATTATTGACACGTGCAACCACTTGGATAAACTTCAAGGCATGATCCTGAGTAAGGGACTCCAACCTCGAAAGGTCACATACTGCGTAATTCTATCTCAATATCATTATTTAAGTGACAGAACTATATAGATGGAGATCAGATTAGTGGTTGCTAAGAAATAAAGATGGTGGAAGGGAGAAGGGATATGTGACCACAAAAAAATAGTATGTGGGATGTGACAGGGTTTGTAGGGGGATGGGAAAGGAGGTTGTAATTAAAGCAACTCATGGTCTAAACCTTGCAAATGGAATATAGAGTTGCAAAGGCCTAAAAAGCTAACACTGTGCTTTAACAGTGTTCTGTTACTAATTGCTTTACGGTCAATATCTGCTTTCCCTGAGACCCTCATCCCAAAGCTATGTATCTGATAACGTCCTGCTACTGTCAGTGTTTGCTTCCCTAAGGCTGCATTTCAGAGTCAAGTGATTAACAACTTCTCTGATAGTGACTGGTTTAATGCAGACATCTACACTTCAAGGTCATGGGACCAGCCTCAACAGCACCGATATTTGCATGTGAAGGCCAGGCGACTGACAACTCAAACTCCTTAAACTGCTTCTTGGCACCCAAACCTCAACTCCCTAAACTGTTTCTTGGCACCTGATTAACCTGAACTTGGGTATATAAGTGGTCTGCAAGAGAGCAAAGGGGGACTATTTTTTTCTTTATAGAGCCAGCCACCCCCCTTTCTTTTCTTTTCTTTAATAAACTTTTTAACCACTAGCCACTTGTCTCTTCCTTCTCAGCATATGTAACAGGAGGTCTTTTGGGGAATTAAATCTTTCCGTATCTTCACTGCAGTGGTACTTACACGATAAGAAGAAATAGAGCTTCACACATGTATTGTCTCAATGTAATAATCTGATTTTGATATTGTACTATAATGTGAGATATAAACATTGGGAAATGTTGAGTAAAAGTTATTTGTGTCATACCTGTGCTATCTTTGCAACATTCTGTAATCTATAATTATTTCAAAATTTAAAAGTATTTAAAAATCTTAACCTACGTTAGGAGATACGGTAATAATTAGTAGGAGGTAATATTGGTCAAATAACTAAATATTTTATTATTTGAGTAACGGTAGAGGAAACTAGGGACAGAAAAATGAAGCATCGTGGCTGTTTTGAATTTGTGAAAGATTATTGTGAGGATTGACTATTAATTTTGACCGTCAAAGAATGTATATTGGATAATGGTTAAAAAATAAATTAAGCCGGGCTCGGTGGCTCAGCCTGTAATCCCGCGCCTTTGGGAGGCTGAGGTGAGTGGATTGCCTGAGCCCGCGGGTTCTAGACAAGTGAGACCTCATCTCTACAATAAATCAAAAAATTAGCCGGGCGTGGTAGCGCGTGCCTGTAGTTCCAGCTACTTGGAAGGCTGAGGAGGAAGGATCGCCGGAGCCCAGCGGGTCGAGGCTGCGGTGGCCGGGAGCGGCCGCTGCACTCCAGTCTGGGTGACAGAGTGACTCCAACTCAAAAAAAAAAAAAAATAAATAAATAATAAATAAATAAATAAATAAATAAATAAATAAATAAATAAATTAAGCCAGGCATGGTGGCTTACGTCTGTAATCCCCGAACTTTGACAGATAGAGGCAGGAGGATTACTTGAACTAGGAGTTCAAGAACAGCTTAGCCAACATAGCAAGATCCCATCTCTCAAAAAAAAAAAGTAGTTAAGCATTCCGGCTTGCACCTGTAGTCCCAGTTACATGAGAGGCTGAGGTGAAAAGATTACCTAAACTCAAGAGGCCAGGGCTCTGATGAACATAAACTATGATGATGCCGCTGCACTCCAGCCTGGGCAACAAAGTGTGACCACTCACCTAAAAAAAAAAAAAAGAAAAAAAGAAAAAAAAAAAGCCTGGGTGCAGTGATTCATTCCTATAATCTCAGAATTTTGGGGAGGCTGAGGTAAGAGGATTGCTTGAGTCCAGGAGTTTGAGAATAACCTGGGCAACAAACATAGTGAGACCTTGTCTCTACAAGTGATTTTTAAAAATAAGTAAATAAAAATAAATAAATTGAGACAGAATCCACCTTTATGCAGATTGACTGTTAGAGTGCCTTTGAATTTTCAGTTAACTGCAAGAGTAAAGTCTGTGATGCTAAGTCTCCGAGATGTGTAGAAATCATGACTGAGTGGCACAAGAACAATATAAATGAGGCCAAACATTTAGTTTCAGAAGCAGGTAAGAGCTCAGAAATGGAGTATTCTATATCTAATGACAAAGTGGGGTATTCCTGAGTAAGTACAAAGACTGAATAGTAATCTATACACAGTGTGCTTTTCTCTTCTTTTTTTCTTTTTTAAATTATAAAGATGTGGAGTACAATTCAGGGTTAGGTATATAAATGTTGACCATGCAGGCACCCTTGTTGATGAGGTCACTGTGTGCTTTTCAGTAATGACCTTTTCTTCTACTATGCAACTTATTTATGGTCATTCTTTAAAAAAAAATCATATGTCTTCTCTACTTAGCTCTACCAAAATCACCAGAATATGGCCTCAGAAAATAATCTGAAATTAATTTGCACTAAAACATGAACACAGAAAAGCTAAGCAGTGCCCACTTCTTTTAGAAGTTGAGGATTTGTTCTTGCTGTTGTTTCAAGTTTTACTCATTACATTTAAGGAAAGACGTTAACTAAAAAATGTACTTTTTACAGACTTAAATAATTTGATCTAAGGATAAATTAAGATGATTTCACGTTTAAATTAAGATAATATTTTAAGAATATTTTCAGATGTGTTTTTATTCTCTGTGAACTCTTTTTTGTCTCTTGATATTTTCCAACTTTTTAAAGATATAGAATATATAACTTTATTGGAAAGATAGATACAAGCTAGAACCAAATAATCACTTAGATAATGTTTTTAATATTTTTAAATTCCTATTTATAGAAGGATGATAATGTTGAAAACAATTGTTGATACTCAAAAGACAATTAGGAAACCTACTGATCAAAGCTAAGTATATATACTTAACTGCAGTAAGGGCAAATAATCCCTCTGGGAGACATTTAGCAGTGTCATATTTCAAGGGAATAAATCAGGAGAGGATATTAAGCTATAAGTAGGAAATATGTTTACAAAATAATAATTTTGAATTCTGAGCCCAGGGGGTCTAGGATCTTGAAAAAAGTTTGGGTGATCAAACTAGTTAACATGTTAGCTGTTTAGCGGTCATATAGTCTTACATGCCACAACAAATATTTAACTTATTTAATTATAGCAAATACCTATGCTATTTTTGTTTATTTTCAGTAGAGTTTATTATAAGCATAAGAAAATGTGTGGATTTCAGTTCACACAAGGCTTACGGAGGAAAAAAAAATATATGGTCTTTCTACTTTGTGAATAATTTGTGTTTCTATACGTCCAGGAGCCCTTCTGTTGATAACGACACCAATCATTGTATTTAGGGTCCACCATAGTCCAGTATGACTTCATTTAACTTAAGTCGCCAAAGATTCTATTTTCAAAAGAAGATTGCATTTACTGGTTCTGAATAAACATGATTCATTGAAAGACACTATTTAACCCAGTACAAGCTCTATAATCAACCTTAATTATGATAGAGGAAACCCAAATATCTTTCAAATGAAGCATTCATAAATCTACTGGAGCAAGCAGAAATAATTACTTCTCACATCTGATAAATTTATAATTTAATAAGAAATAAAATTTCACAGCAGCATTAACAGGAAAATAAAATATTGTCAACAAGCTAATAATATGATTAATTTATTATCTAAGTACCATTTATTTTATATCATTATTACCAAATGCAAAACACTATAAGAGGAAGAAAACAGGGATTAAATTTGAGTAAAGCAAACATTCCTAATCTCAAGGTAATTTAAAAAGCAGTAGGTAAGATAGACTTTTGTTTGTTAAGAAAAAAGAGTGAAATTGATCTTTTCAAGAAATCCTGATGATGGCCTGCTTATGGAAATGCTAGTTTCAAGGTTTCCAATTATGATTTGAATTCTCACTTCTGCACATAATCCTACTGTCTCACTTCTGAATTCCAAAGCCTGTCTTTTTAGGGCTTTCTAAAGGCTTCAACTTCCTGCCCCATAATATATCAACAAAGAGTTTTCATACCAGGAAATTTCTTTAATTCTCATGGATATGCTTGGTTACTTTCACTTTAGTATCTTTGATTTTTTTTTTTTTACTTGAATCATCTTTCCTCTCCTCAATTGCTCTCCAAAAAATTCTATTTGAGTCACATTTTTTTGTGTATAGAATCATAGAATATTATGCTTTTTTCAGGCCTGCCACTGACTTTTGTAGTGCTCAGAAAAAAGTACAATTAAAGATGTATTTCTACATTTAGACCATATATATATATATTTTAATGTAAATTTAGTAAACAAACTTTTAGGTGTATCATATTCTATCTTCTTACTTTGCAAATATTTTCAAACTGAAAATTTTAGAAAAATGTGTAAACTTATAGTTAAATGACTAAAATATAAAGTCTCAAAGAATATGAATCAATCATTTTTTAATATACTTATGTATCCCACTCCTCACCCCTGGTGATGTTTGGATAAGTAATAGAGTAAATTAATAGATAGATTAGAAGTGAGTATATTCATGTTTCATCTAATTTATCTTTCTTACATTCATTTAGGCAGAATTACAAATTTATTATGATCATCAATATTTTGCATAATTTTTGTTTTATCAAAAAATATGGTAAATTGATTGCCTTTCTAAGACATCATGGATACAGTTTGCTGTCCTAAGAAAAATAAATAATTAGTTTTAAATTGGAAAATGGACAATGAATTTTATATATTCTCTTTAAACATTGGAAAGGGGTAGTATACATTCAGATGATTTTATACTCAGATAGCTATCACTTTCCTTCAGACAGTACACCTATTGTAACTAAGCCTCACAGATAGGCTATGATACTAACATTTAAAAAAAGACAAAACAAAACAAAGCAAAACAAATGAAATTAAATGACATTTCCAGGGCAGCCCTCCTAATATAAGATGGAGAAACAGTTTAAACACAGACTCTCTAATGTGGATACTACCTGATGATAACTGTAAGTTCCCTTCCACTGCTCTCCTCAGTCCCTCCAGCCTCAACATCAAAAATTGAGGGGAGAAATGTTAGATTTTCGGGTGCCTTTAAACATGTAAACACATATCTCTAGTTTTTAGTGTAAATAACAAAAACTGTAAAAAAAAAAACTCAGGCGGGCTTGGTGGCTCAGCCTGTAATCCTGTGCCTTTGGAAGGCTGAGATGAGTGGATTGCCTGAGCCCGCGGGTTCAAGACCCGCCTGGGCAACTTGGTGAGACCTCATCTCTACAATAAATCAAAAATTAGCCCGGCGTGGTAGTGCGCACCTGTAGTTCCAGCTACTTGAAAGGCTGAGGTGGAAGGATCCCCGGAGCCCAGCAGGTTGAGGCTGCGGTGGCCGGGAGCGGCCACTGCACTCCAGTTTGGACGACAGAGTGAGACTCCAACTAAAAAAAAAAAAAAACTCACTTGCATCACAATTTTCACTGTCTTTAAGGTCATGTATAATTTCATATAAAGAAAAGATATCAGGCTCTATGTATGTTATACACATGCAGGTAGGCAGATTTGAGATTGATATCAATTATTTAATATTAGAGAATAGTTATCATTCTACATGTGTAACAACTGTAGATACTGAAGTGTGAGACACTCTGGAAATACAAATTATAACACACAAAACATTTATTTTTCCAAAGAACTTCTATCACTCAAATCTTGCCTGTTGTGCTGTCTCAGAAATATTGGCAAAATTTGCAACCCTGATGACATCAGGACAGAACATATAGAGTGTGAAAAGTAGAAAATCATTCCTCTGAGATCTGAGAATATTGTAGAGAAGGGTGAAATTTGAAGAACACAAATCACATTCTACCATCATGAAGAATCAAATCCTAAGGCACAGACCACACTTAAAAAATAATAATTTCAAAATATATATGTATTTTTTCAGCACACAAGATAATGACTAGAAAGGCTTCAAAGCAGGTCATACAGTGGGCACTGAAACACTAGAAAAAAATTTCTAAATATCAATGTTTCCATTTTTGCTAAAGTGTTTCTTGCTTTTGATTCAACTTTTTTCTTTTTTTAAAATTTTCACTTTTTAAAATATATTTTAAGGTACAATTCAGGATTAGGTACATGAGTGGTCATCCTACAGGTGAAGTTCGGGCCTCCCACTGGTCCTTGCTTCTCCTGGTTTGGGATCAGGTATCCTAACTGATGTCATGTCCTCACCCCCCTCTTCAACTTACGCACCATGGTAGTGTTCCACTATTGCCAATATCTTTTTTCTTTTTTTCTTTTTGGTAATTTTTAGGTTTTTTTAATTTTAAAGATGGGAGATACAATTCAGGGTTAGGTATACAAATGTTCATTATGCAGGTACCCTTGTTAATGAGGTGTGCCCCCTGCCAGTTTCCCTTAACTGCCAATCCCATCCCCCCTTCCCCTGGCAGTCTCCCACTACTGACAATTCCCTTCTTATAGCATTGTGATAATTGTTCAAGGTCCGCTGATGAGTGAAAACAGATGGGACTCTGTTCTTTGTTTCTGTGATAGATCACTGAGTATGATAGTCTCTAATTTCATCCAAGTTGTTGCAAAGTCCATAATTGTGTCCTTATTTATGGCTGCATAGTATTTTATCATGTATATGTACCACCTTTTTTTTAAGCCAGTTCACTTTCAATGGGCAGTACAGTTGGTCTCATGTTTTTGTTACTGTGAGTAATGCTGCAGTAAATATGTGTGTACCGGTATCTTTTTCTGTAGACTGATTTGAGTTCCTCTAGGTATGTTCTCAGAAGGAGGATTGCTGGGTCATATGGAAGACTGATCTTTTAGAAATCACCACACTGTTTTTCACAGAGGTTGTACTAATTTATACTCCCACTCACAGTGTAGAAGTGTTCCCTATTCTCCACATCTTCTCCAGCATCTGTTGTTTTTTGAGTTATTAATGACAGTCATCTTGACTGGAATTAGGTGAAGTCTCAGTGATTTGCATTTTTTAAAAAACAAGCTGGTTTTTTATTAGTTAGTCTGTTAGTTAGATAGTCTTTTTTTTTTGATACATGGACCTGTCTAAAACACAGAGGTTAAGAAAAGGGACATTTTTACCTGCAGCTAAGAGTAGCACAGCATTTAATTATTCTTTAATTTTTTCTAGACTTATGGTCCTTAAAATCAAAGCAAGAATACATAACTTTTGTTAACTGTGCTATGAGGAAACTATTAAGCTAAAATATTGTGCATATAATTCTTATTTAATAGGAAAAATGCCCACAGAAGTTTCTAAAAAAATTATATTTTAACTAAATTATTCATACTGTTTCAGATTTAACCTTTTAGCTTTATGTCACTGATAACCTAGATATGTTCCCCCATTGAGGAAGTGCTCTTTAATGCTAATCACAAGCTATTCTCTGGCTCATTGCAAGTGAAAGGAACTGCATGACAATATTATTGACATTATATTTTGGATAAAAGTGACTTAACTACATACATGGACCCTTAGAGGTCTCTTTTTCCAGGTGCAACAGCTAGCAATGATCCAAGTAATATATGTTTCATAATCTAAGGTTTATGAATGACAGTTAATCACAACACCTTAGCATACTCACGATGGAAGCGTAGAGTCAATATGAAATAGACGCTTTTAGTTATCAATTTTTCTTTACCTTTCCTCCCTTTTTCCCCTCCTCCCCCCTTCTTCCTTCTCCTTTTCCCATTGATAATATGTGTCAATTTCACCATGTAAAAGTAATCTATATTTTTCTTGATCACACCTTTATTAAGTTGAATTAAATAGATTGCCGTGGATGTAAATAAATGGGTGGCTTCATCAGCATAGGGTAATATAGATATGTAATAGATTTTAATATTTGGTAATACTGTTGAGAAAAACGGTTTCTCAAGGTCACTGTACAACTACAACTAAATCGTGTGTGGATTAACAGAAGAGTAGAAAACATGCCAAGTAGTGCCGTTGTGAAAATAGAGCATATAATAGATACAATGTTTTGCTATTTTCTGCCAAGATAAATTTCTTATTCTATCATATCAAATCTAATCACACTTATTGTTAACAAAATCAAATAAAAAATTCACAATTTAGGAAATTGTATATGGTAAAATATGTTATTCTAAAAAAGACAGAAAATCTAATTTAGTTAGTTTTTTTAGTTTCTTGCTTTCAAGAAGAGCTTTAAATGTATATAAAATGCAAGTATATGTTTTATTAATATACATTATAAAAAATAATCAAAAATTTGCGTGAAATATACCAATCCAGGAATTAGTAAGCCATTACTTAAAAAGAAATAAAGTTAAAGAAAATATTTATAACATATTGAGACTATGGTAATCTTATTATAAATATTATTGTTGAACACAGTGCAATTCAGTTACACATTAAATTATAGTCAATTGATATATAAATGTCAATATGTATGAATTGCTATATAAAGGCAATAAATAAAGAAAAATTTAATGCTAAATTGACTGCTTGTAAATCTGTGATGAATTCTGAACAGATCATTATCATGGCTATGTGAAAGATTAAAATGTTAGATAAAATGTTAGATAGAGAATCAATTTTGATTTTTATTACTAAGACTTCAGATTTCTGCTACAAAATTATTTTCAAAAAATACAAATAATACACAATAAAAGTAGAATCTCTTAATCTTGTCCTTTAGTATTTTCTAAAGTTATAATTTTGTAAGAGAAAAAGGAGACATTAAATAAAAATGATTATTTTGTAGGGAGAAGCTGATATAAAACAGGCTGTGTGATACTTTTTAAAAATTATATGTGGCATAAAACCCAGAAAAACTATCTTGGTGGTGGGGGAACATGGACAACATAACGAAAATTCAGAAGTTTTCATCTATTGAGGTGGATTGAGGCTTCACTTTATTTTGAGAGTCAAACATTCTCATGTGGACCTTGTTTCTTGTTTTATGTTTTGGACACTTTTGAAATTTTTTTCAGCTTCAATTTCCTCAGCTTCAAGTTGCAATGATAAAAGAATAGTCTGTTTCATCTGAACCAGTCACAAAATAGTATATTTTAACAGAAACATATAGAGTCTGCATACAAATAAAAATATAATTTCTAATTGTGATTCTATAAAACATACATAACAAATTTTCTCACTTTAATTTCACCAAATTTGGCTAACTCCATATTTATTTGCCATCTAATAACTATGAATTATTTCCACATAAGGTGACAGAGATATGAAGATTACACTACTACATGCACCAAGAATAAAAGCTAAATATCCTTACCAATCACCATGCACTTACCAAGTCACATCTTTAGGAAAGTATTTCAGTATAAAAATTAACTAAAAATGGGAAAAAATGACTATTA
Organism: Tarsius wallacei; assembly: GCA_963574415.1. Taxonomy (NCBI): domain Eukaryota; kingdom Metazoa; phylum Chordata; class Mammalia; order Primates; family Tarsiidae; genus Tarsius; species Tarsius wallacei. The sequence goes on from CAUYQG010152924.1 coordinate 13,590, forward strand.
CACTGAATGTGTAGCTATCAACATAAAGAACACAACATTAACAAAAAGAAAATATGACACCTCAATGGATCATGCTACTGCTCCAGCAACAGATTACTGTAAAGAACTTATAATGTTCTGCAAAACTACTTAAAGTTTTGATACTGAAGACACTCAGTGTGATACTATATCTAAAAAGATACAATGAAATTAGAAAAACAATTTAAGATATAAATGATAAGTTGTCAAATAGATAGATATCATAGAAAAAAACTAAACAAAAAACGTAAACTGGAACAACTTATTGAATAAAATAAAAAATACATTTGAAAGCTCCAATAACACACTAGATCGATCAAAAGACAGAATCTCAAAAATTAAGTAAAGATATTTTGAAATAAGCAGACAAAAATAAACAAAGAAAAACAACAAAAAAGAGAGCAAAATCTATATAATAAATGAGATCCCATAAAATGACCAAATATTCAAAATGTTATTTGTCCCAGAAGGCAAAGAGAAAACGAAAGGATTAGAAAAATAATTTCATAATAGATGAAATGCCTGTATGATGACCACTTATCTACCTAATCCTGAATTGTACTCCACATCTTTAAAATAAAA
>CAUYQG010152927.1:0-12288 GCA_963574415.1 Tarsius wallacei
GGTTGTTGGTGGAGGCTTTGTCAAAGATGAGTTGATTGAGAAACTGAGGTTTTGCTTCTGGAATCTCTATCCTGTTCCATTGGTTTGTATCCCTGTTCTTGTACCAATACCAGGCTGTTTTTATTATGGTAGCCTTATAGTAAAGTTTAAAGTCTGGAAGTGTGATACTTCCTTCTTTGTTTCTTTTACCGAGGATTGTTTTGACTACTCATGGTTGTTTATGTTTCCATATGAATTTCTGTATTGTCATTTCCAGGTCTAAGAAGAATGATTGATTATAATTATAATTAATTATAATTAATTATTAGTCATTATAATTAAAGATGAATGATAATTGGCAATTTAATGGGTATTGCGTTGAATCTGTAGACTGCCTTTGGTAGGTTGGACATTTTAACAATGTTGATTCTTCTAACATGAGCATGGAACAAGAGAGACAAATAGACCTCATCAAACTGAAAAGCTTCTGCAAAGCAAAAGAAACCATCAAGAGAGCAGGAACACAGCACACAGTATGGGAAAAAATATTTGCTAACTGTATATTTGACAAAGGCCTAATATCCAGGATCTACAAGGAACTGAAACGTGCAAAAAGGAAAAAAATCAAGCAGCCCCATTAAAAAGTGAGCAAAAGATATGAATAGATACTTCTCAAAAGAAGGCATATGAGCAGCCAACAGATACATGAAAAAATGCTTAGCCTCATTCATCATCAAAGAAATGCAAATCAAAACCACACTGACACACTACCTAACTCCAATCAGGATGACCATCATCAATAACTCAAAAAGCAACATATACAGGCAAGGATGTGGATAAAAGAGAACGCTTTTACACTGTTGGTGGGAGTGTAAACTAATGCACCCCCTGTGGAAAACAGTGTGGTGATTTCATAAGACCCAGCAATCCTCCTTCTGGGAGAATACGCTGAGGAACTCAAATTGCTCTGTGAAAAAGATACCTGCACACACGTTTCTGGCAGCATTATTCACAATAGTAAAAACATGGAACCAACCATGCTGCCCATCGAAAGTAGACTGCATTAAAAAATGTGATACATATACATGATGGAGTATTATGTAGCTATAAAGAAGGACAAAATTTCGGACTTTGTAGCAACTTGGATGACTTTAGAGTCCATCATACTCAGTGATCTATCACAGAGACAAAAAACCGAGTGCCACATGTTCTCACTCATAAGCGGACTCTGAACATTTACCATAGTACTATAAAGGGATTGGCAGTAGCAGGACACTGCCGGGGGAAAGGGGACACATAACATCAATAAGCGTACTGATCTCAAACTAGGAAAAGTGGGGACCAAAGGGAGGCCCAAACTTTGTCTATACAATGATCACTTATCTACCTAATCCTGAATTATACCCCACATCTTTAAAAGAAATAAAAAAGAAACCACTTCCTTTGCTCATTCACGAACTCCTCATCCATTTAAGTTCTGTCATGAAACTGTAGTCATTCAGTCACATCTTCAGGCTCTCCTTCTAATCCTAGTTCTCTTGCTGTTTCCACCACATCTGCAGTGACTCCTCCACTGAAGTCCTGAACACTTCAGAGTCATCCATGAGAGTTGAATTAACGTCTTCTGAACTCCTGTTAATGTTATTTGGACCTCCTTCCATGAATCACAAATGTTCTTAATGGCATCTAGTCTAGAATGGTTAATCTTTCGATCCATCAGCGAAATCACTATCTTTGGAAGCCATAGCCTTACAAAATGCTTTTCATAAGCAATAAGACTTGGAAGTTGAAAATACTCCTTGATCCATGGACTGCAGAATGGATGTTATATTAGCAATCATGAAAACAATATTAATTTCCTTGTAGATTTCATCAGAGCTCTTGGGTGACCACGTGCACTGTGAATGAGCAGTAATATTACAAAAGGAAAGTTTTTTTCTGAGTAGTTCTCAATAGTGGGTTTGAAATATTCAGTAAGCTGTGCTGTAAACATATGTGCTGTCACATTTAGTTGGTTTATTGATACAGCACAGACAGAGTAGGTTTAGTATGATTCTTAAGGGTCCTGGGATTTTCAGACAGGTAAATAAGCATTGACTTCAACTTAAGTCACCAACTGCATTAGCCCCTAACGAGAGCCAACCTGTCTTTGAAAGCTTTGAAGTTAGACATTTACTTCTCCTCTCTAGCTCTAAAACTTTTAAGTGGCGTCTTCAGTAGAAGAAGGCGGTTTCATCTACATTGAAAATCTGTTGCTTACTGTAGCCATCTTCATCAATTCTTCAAACACTTAAACCACAGAAATTATTCTTTAACAGTACAATCTAGGTCATCAGTTAGTCCAGTGATGGGAGAATTTGGCAGTGAAAGAAGTTTCCTTGGAGTTTTGAAATCACTCTCTGAAGATAACAATTGACTTAACGTCTGCATAATGCTGGTAGTGGCGGACTATTTGCATGTATACAGCTGTAGTTCACAGATTCATTACACTTTAAAACTAATGTGCTTAACATTTGAGTTTGGAGCTTTGGAGAATCTTTTTCTATCCATGTTACCAAGACTATAAACCCTTCTGAATAGCATTTGAGAAGGATTATTTGTTTTGTAAGTTTGTAACTAACAGACAGACATGACCTCATAATCATCTCTCTGCATGTCTACCTTCCTTCCCAATTTGGGTAATATTATTAATAAAGAACCCAATTATTCACTGAGAAAGATTTTAGGAAGAGACGTCTGATGGAGACTACAAAGTAAACGGAAGAATTGAGATTTTCTTTTTTTTGACCGGAGAATAGGGAACGCATGTTATTGTGTTAACAATAACTCTGTCCTTACTTAATCACCCGAGAGTCACTCAGTAATTAGGCAAGGAAAATTGGTAATCTTAAATTCTTCAGCTATTAGTTGTTTTTCCCAGTCTCACACCTCAGATTGGCCAGGGTTCTGTCCTCAATAGAGTTTTCAATAAATAAAAGGTTCACAAAAACTGACAGGCAAGAATGTTGAGCTTATTGGCTAAAATAAGGTCTGGGTTTTATAATAATCACCCTCTCTGGGATGTTACTAGGTCTGTATTCCATTACATTGATAATTAAACATTAACTACGTACATAGTTTATGTGTTTTTCGAGTGCTTTTATAGGTTGTGTGTGTGTGTGTGTGTGTGTGTGTGTGTGTGTTTGTGCGCGTGCGCACACGCTTCCCAGATTTCATGCCCTGCTAGGTAAAGGCTGTGTCTGTCTTACTAATGGCACTCAGTGCTATGAGAACTTCCACAAATAAAGACCAGATCTGGAATGGCAATCATGACAATAAAGATGATGATCTTCTACATTCTTTAGGAGTCCATAAAAACCGTCACACTAATGGAGATAGCCTAAAAATGTCTCCTTGAACAGGTGTGGAAGTTCTCTAGGGCAAATACCTGAGAGAAAAATGGATTGCTTGTAGGGCGTGTGCATCATATTTTTATTGATATAAACAAATTATTCTTCATAGCTATTGTGTCAATATATTCATCATCTACAGAACTCATATTTCTTCTCAACAATCTTTTCTCAGATTTAAATATTTGCCAATCTGGTAAGCATGAAATGTTGTCTTATTTTATTTGCATTTTCCTGATTACTTCTCAAGTTGACGCATCTAATCTTATATTGTTGGCCATTTGCATTTCTCCTTTTGTGAATTGTCCTTACATATATATTTGACCGATTTTCCATTAGATTTTTTTGGCTGGCCTTTATTTTCATTGATTTTAGGAAAAATCTTTACATATTCTTTACAATAATTTTTTGCTTTTATATTTTTCCAAATTGATTGCTTTCTTTTTACATGTGTTGTGTTTTTATGATACAGACTTGGATCTTAAAGATTTAAACAATCTTTTATTGCTTTTATTTTTTGTCGTATTTAAGTGATTTCTTCCTATTCAAAGCCACACATATGTTCTTACTTTTTCTCTAAAGATGTCCAAATTTTGCTTTTTCACATTTAAGTCTTCTTTCCATCTAGATTAATTTTTGTGCATGCTGTGGGTTGAAGATCTAATTTACTTTCTCCTGTATAAATGCCTAGTTGTTCCAGCACAATTTAATAGATAGTCCATCTTTTCCCTCACACTTTTGTAATGCCAACTCTTTCATATAGTGAGTTTCATAAATATGTGTCTGTTTCTTGGTTCTTTCTCAGTTCCATTGGCCTATTTGTCTTCCTGTGCACCAATACCACACACTGTTTCAATTATTATCTTGTTGTGTAGTTCTTGACTCCTTTTTCTTTTTTTCTTCTCAAGTTTTATCGGTTTTTCTGTGCCCTTTATTCTTCCATATAAACATTAAAATGTCCTTTTTAAGGGGTTTCACAGAAATCTCTTTTGGAATTTTGATAGGAATTATATTAATTTATAAATAAAAAAAGTTGTAATATAGATTCTTCCTGGTACACTTCTATTTATTTATTTTTTCTTACAGTATTTTATTATTTTCTCAATAAAGGTCTTGCACATCCTTCATTAGATACATTATGAGATACTTTATAATTTTTGTGGCTTAAAAACTCACTTATGATGAGGTCATCAATGTTGGTGATCAGTGTGAAATTCTGTGGCATGTCAATATGATCCAGGTCCCTGTGAATTATACTGTGACTTGCAGTTTGCAAAACTCTGAAGCAAGTCGGCAAATGTATACTACTACCCATGCTTTTTCTACAGATACTTCTGGGTCAGGCACTCTGGTTGCCCTTCAGGCCTTTCTATTTATTATAGCAATTATAGCTCCCTCCCTAGTCCCTTACCCCATCCTTTGTGGTTAAGAGCCAGAGTATCTGTTAATTCTAGAATTATTTCACCCCCATCAGAGTCTCTGTTAATTCTGGAATTCTTTCATCTCCATCAACATTGACAGTCTCTGGGATGGCACTTTTATTCCAGAGACACGGTTCCATAACAATATCTCTTATTGTAAAAGCTGACTTCTAGAAAACAGGCACTAGTGAGCTTCTGAAAGATGCTGGTGTCCCTCTTACTATTGAGTTCCTTATTGTCTTTGTCAAGGGAACATCCTTGAGACCCCCCCAAAAAATATAGCTTAATGTTGGGTCCTCTGGCTGTTTGCAATAAATCTATCTAATGTAAATCTGTTCTTTTCTAACAGCTATTCTGACTTCCTGCTGATTATTCTGCTAAGGCAATTCTGGCATCTTTCCTTAGTGTATTAAATGCCATCATCCCACCCAAACTTCAAGGAACTATCCCAGCAGTGTGTTAGTACTAGGTGTTCTTGCCAGGAAGCTGAGTCCTGGGTGACAGAAACACTCATATCAATACCATCTCTCCTATCTAACATTATAATCAGCCTCCCAACCAGGTCAACACTCTTATAAGAGTGTTATCACTCCCACACATACTCTTCCTATTGGTGCATATTAAGCTGAACCCAGTCATTTATTCGAGTACATCGTGAAGCAGGAACTATTTTGCTACCACTTAAGCCATACTTAATCCTCACCCTAGTGGTCTGGAGGGAATGACGGGTGGTAGAAGCAGATTTAAACAAACAAACATACAAACGGAAAACTCAAGCATCATATTGCAAGGTGTCTACTTCAGGTGAGGTCTTTGCATGGTCCTCAGATAAGAGAAAGCTGTGATCCTCGAGTAAGCAAGCAGATGCTGCTTGTGACAATCTGGAGAGTTAAGGAGAACCTGGGACTCAACGTTCTAAAAAATCCATGCAAATGTACCCATTTCCACTTCTTTACTATCAAGGCCTTAACTTTAGATTGGGAGAATTATTGACACTGTGCACTTATTTCATCTTCTTTATAGATCTGTCACTCTTAAAATGACCCCTTGAACTTGACTTTGAGCACAGTCTTCTCACAGCTGCCGGAGATAATGCTGCTATGGAAGTGATTGACTTCCTTGGAATGCCTCGAATAGGTGGTTGGCTGACCTGAGCCTCTCATTATCCTTCTTCAAGGCTTTCCAGGTGGTTCACAAATGTCAGTGAACTCAAAAATCCTTGCAATTACTATTGCTCCCATCTTATTCAAATGTTAGAATTTATCAAAACTGCGACATCATTTTTGGTAATTTCCTATTCCCTTATTTAGAAATTTGTTATTTTGTACTCTGTGGCTAAAAATAACAACATCTAAAGCCTTTAAAATTCTGTTTCAGTCATTTATTTGTCCTGCCTGTGTGTACCCATGATGCCTGGTTTAATTGTCTGCTTAGTTATTTTTGACTATGGGCTGCTCATTTTCTTTGAAAAAATATTGTGGTAATCTTTGAAGCCTAGGATTAGGGTTCAGTCCTGCAGGCAAGAGTCAGTTTTGCTTTCACATGGCTCCAACATCACTAGTACTTGAAAGTGTGGGATTACTTTAAAATAAATTTACAGCCTGAGGTTTTTAGATCACTAGTGATGTGAATACGGGCTGAAAACATGTGAGAAGAAAATTATTAACACTACTCCTTCATGACTTTTATTTTATTGCTCTATATAGGGGTAAAGCCACTCTCCCTAAGGGTGACGAGGTGGAGAGATTTATTCTTTTCACATTTTCACCATGAAAGTGACATTTTAAAGTCCAGACTTAAAGGCTGAGAGTCTCCTATTAGTTTCCTTACTTTCAGGATGCCTGGTCTGTGTCTTCTGAACCTCATCTCAGGAATCGATGAAAAAAAGGCGTGAGTCAACCAAATTTCAGATATAACCACAGAGTGAAAGCTGTTTCAATTCTCTTATCTCTGGGGGTTTTCATCTTAAAATAGATTTTGGCCTAATAAGTCTTAATTATATTATCAGCAGACCAATTTGGATATCTGATCAGTTATGCTATAAGATTCAAAAGTAAATAGTTAAATTTATATGTATCCCATACATATCGTGTGTGTGTGTGTGTGTGTGTGTGTGTGTGTACACATGAGAAGTCCCATAGTCTGCTTTTTGAAAGCTGAAGAACCAGGAAAGTCAGTGGCATAATTCTGTTCAAGTTCAAAGGCCTGAGAACCAAGGAAGCTAAAGGTGTAAGTGCCAAACTAAGTCCAAAGGACTGAGAATTAAGGGGCTGATAGTTAAGTCTGGGTCTGAATCCAAGGGCTGAAGACCTAGAAGAACGAATGTCTGAGGGCAGGAAGAGATGGATGCCCCAGCTCAAACAGAGGCAGCAAATTCACCTTTCTGCTTCCATTTTCTTGTTTGTGGGCACTCAGTGGATTGAATGACGCCCACCCACATTGAGGAAGGCCATCTGCTTTACTGAGTTCACCAATGCAATTGCTAATCTCTTCTGAAAACACCCTCACAGACATACCTAGAAGTAATGTTGTACCAGCTGTCTAGGCATCCCTTGGCCTAGTCAAATCAACAAATAGAACTAACCACCATACTCAATGTCTTGTTAATCTTTACAAACATTATAAGGGATTTAGAATGTTGGAATTCTGTTCCTCTTCCTATGTTCTTCCTTGTTGTTGCCTTTAGTTTTACCTTACTTACCCCTGTATTAGTTTCCTACTGATGCCATAACAAATTACCACAAACTTAGTAGACTAAAACAATAAAAATTTATTATCTTACAGTTGTGTAGATCAGCTCAACAGAGGTCTCACTAGGCTAAAATATTAATGAGTGTGTCAGCAGAGCTTAATTATTTTCTGGAGCGTCTAGAAGAGAACCCATTTTCTTGCATTTTCCAGCTGCTAGAGGCCACCCATATTCCTTGGCTCATGGCTTCTTCACTCCATCTTCAAAGCTAGCTGTAGCAGGCCAAGCATTTCCTACGTTGTATTTCTCTCTTGCTTTTCTTCCATGATTGTATCTTTTTCATTGCACCTTGGAGAGTATCTGAGCTTTTAATGACTCATGTGATTAGATCAGGCCCACCTAAATAAGTCAGGATAATCTCCCCATCTCAAGGACCTTAACATTAATCATAGCTGCAAAGTCCTTTTCTGTCATGTAAGGTAACAGAATATTTCACAGGTCCCCAGAATTAGAACATGGACATTTTCAAAGGGAAGGAGAGGGAAGTAACATTATTCTGTCCCCTGAATAACCAGTTCATCTTTTTTATTTTTTATTTTTGTACTGGGACCCTGTAAGTACAAGTGTCCTGGTACTTTATGTATCTATTATTTGTAGAGACAGGATCTCACTATCCCCAGGCTGGTCTAAAACTCCTCGAGGGATGCTCCTGCATTGGCCTCCCAAAGTGCTCGGGATTACAGGTATGAGCCACTGTGCTTAGCTTAGTCATTATTTACTACTATTATTATTAGTTATACTCAGTGTTTACTTATATTTACCAACAGATTTTCCAAGCTCTTTGCTCATTGTTGCATCTTCTTTCCCACTTTTTGGGGTTAAAAATAATCTTCCTACAGAAGCATATCTTTTACGTGTATTTTAGCAAGGGTCAATAAGTAGTCTTTTTATCTGTTCATTGTTATATGGTATACCAGAGTACAGAATTCTAGGTTTGCTCATCCTTGTTTCCTCAACATTATTAGGGTATTATTTAATTGGGCTGTAGCATCTATTGTTGCTCATAAGAAGTCAGCCCCACTATATTTCATTGCATATAATCAATTTTTATGTCTATCAGCTTTTACAATATGTGTATTTGCGTTGAGATATTTCCCAAATGTATACTAATAGCTTTAAGAGTGAATTAATTTGTATTCATCTGGTTTAAGTCTCAGTATATTCCATCAAGTTGAAGACTCATATCTTTTCTCAATTTGGGAAACCTTCAAGCCCTTTTTAACTTTAAATATTGTTTCTCTTCATTGTTATAATCTCCTCCTTTCAGAAATTTTATTCTACTCTCAAGTCTTTTATCTTTTTTCATATTTTCCATCTCTTTTACTCTCTACTTGCATCCTAAGTAATTTTCTCTTGTCTGTCTTTCACTTTACTAGTTTTCACTTTACTTGTGCCTAATCTCTACTACCCTAATTTCTAATGCTTCTAATTTCAGTAGGTTTTTAATTTTAAATACTAAAACTTATATTTTAGAAATACTTTTTCCATAGCATTCTATTCTTTCCTTATGGTTTCTATACCTTCTTTTACATGCATAGAGATGTTTTATTTATCTTTTAACCTTCACTTGATACAACTTTATGTAATGACCTCACTGGTTTAATTGTCACTTTTTATTTCTGCTTTAGATAGTATTTACTCAAATCAAGAATTCTGTTGAATATTTATGATCCGTGCCGTATAATTGCTAGTTTGCCTACACATGTTCCTTCCCATCAGTTAAATTGCAGGCTTACCAAGAATCCATTATGTTCATCCTTAAAGCCACTTATTACTGTAACATTTTGTGATTTGTAAACTAATGAAACATGGAAGTGAAAATAAAGTTATCTAAATGTCAGCAATATGTCAGACTAGGAGATCTCAGTCTTAACCCTCACACAAAAACAACAACAAAGTCAACAATCTATGAATAAGGTGTAGCTCTGGGAAAACTCTGGGGTGCAATGAAGGGCTTCGATGACCCAGAATAATGTAGAGACCAAGTATTGCCACATAGAAGAGGGTAAGAAGCATTCTGTCCAAATCACCCCAAACCTCAGCCCAATGCAGCACTGCAAGGAAACCCCTTGGCCACAAGCTTGGCCTTTGGGGAGAGAGAGAGCTAGAAGGACTACAGGAGTCTGTGCCAACAAGAATCTCGGCATCCCAGCGACTGCCACAAAGAAATTCCACAGTTCTCACTGAGATGTTCCCCTATTACCAGAGATGACTGTAACCAGTGCCACTGTGTTTCGCAAAGTGAGTCCCCATGTGTTGTCTCCCTCCTTCACTCCAGTCCTCATGAGGCCGATTTCCACCTGCATCTGGACATCCACACCCACCACAAAGCATGTGTCCACATACTGACCCTGGCACCTGCTGCAACCACGTGTGCACCCACGATTTTGCCAGAACCTCCCCCACCCCATGCCCCTAGAACTAGTGTCCCTGCACATCCCAGGCAAAAATGTAGACTTGAAGCCACTGCCCACCTTACCCAGTAATCAGCCTCATATCCATGTATGGGAGGAGGTCTTTCACTACCTAGGCCAACCTGTGATGTTTGGAAGGGGCTACTGATTCTCCAAACATGAAGGCAGCAACGCAAGTCAACAAGAAACGTGAAAAACCAGGAAACATGATATGACCAAAGAAATGCGATAGCAGTCTGCCTGGTAACCAACCCTGAAGAAATAAAAATCGATCAATTGCCAAAGAATTGAAAACTTAAAGAAGCTCAGTGAGTTACAAAGGAACACAGACAGAGAAGTCAGAGAAATCAGGAAAACAATATATGAAAAAATTTAACAAAGAGAGAAATCATTTTAAGAAAAAGATACAGAAATTCTGTCGTTGAAAATACAACGTCTGATATAAAAATACAATACAGAGCTTCAACACTAGACTATGTAGAAAATAAAAACAAATAAAGGAACACAAAGAGAAGCCATTTGAAATTATTCAGAAAGAGTAAAAAAAATGAATTAAAAAGAGTGAATAATGCCTGTTGGATTTACGAGACACCATTGTGACAAAATACATAAATCAAAGAAACACCAGAGGAAGAAAATAACAAGAGAGAGGGCAGAAAGCTCATTTAAAGTAAGAATTGGGGGTTCCGGTAAGAGGGCGATGGCACAGGCGGGACTGTGAGATTCTCCAAAAGTGAGTTCCCATAAAGACTTACTTTCCTTCCCCCAATCCCCCCACCCACTGCCAGCCGCACTGGTCCGAGGCCTGGAGACCCTCGGTCCCATGCTACCACGGCCCCCCTGCAGGGCTGTTCCACCCCAGGCGGTCCCGGCCCCCGCCAAGTGGAGCCCCCTGTTCCCTCCCCGGCTCCACCGTCTCACCCAGCCCCAGCCACCCGCCGCGGCTGTGGGGGCCCTCGGATACCGCCTTGCGGAGATCTGGGTCCCCTTGCTGGCGCCACTGATCGGCGGCACTCAGCCGCTGCCAGTTCTCTCCCTGGCTGGGCGCCCAGCCCCATCTCGGGCGTGGCAGCCTGGGGAGGCCCTCCACGCCCGCCCCTCGGAACTACAGACTGGATTCCCTCCTGAGGTGCCCCACCAGGCCCAAGGCCACCGCAGCCCACGCAGGCCCCCAGGCTGAAGCACCCAAAACCACAGCCAGTGCTCGACCCTCGGAGTTCCAGGCCCCTCGGAGTTCCAGGCCCCTGCTCTGGGTACCGGGTCCCCACCCAGCCCCAGCTCAAGCCACCGTCACGCAGGTTGGCACTAGACACCAGTCCCTCAGAGATACCAGCTCCATTTCTGGCTAAAGTGTTCTGTGGGCGGCCTAAAACCACCGCCACAGCCCACCACCTGCCCTGTCCACAGAACAGACAGTGAAGAGAAACGATTGGCGAAAGAGGAGCTGCCCACCGAAGCCAGTTTCCAGGCAGAAATTTGCTTGTCCCGCCCATCTACAAGCATCCTCCACCTTGGTTTCTAAGGTAACCTTGCCAAATAGGAGACAAAAGGCCCTCCCCTACGCTGAATCAGACACAGGCAACTCAGTCCTGTGGCAGACCTCTCAGGCAGCAAGCCAAGGGTAGCAACCCAACCTATGAGTAAGTCTGTCTGCCTGCAAAGGGGAGAGGCTAGAGATCAGAGCTGAAGAGACTTTAGACACTCAGGAAAGACTCCAGAGCTAGTCTGCTTTCTTATTTTGACTTTTTATTTTATTGTTTTGACTGTTTGTATTGCTCACTTTTGTTTGCTTTTTGAATTAGACTACTTGTTTGTGTTGGGGAAAAGCACATCAAAAGACATGAATTTATTGGCCTGTCTTCTTGTGATTACCGGTATGCTTTAGGGAATCTTGTTTGTTTGTTTTTTACTCTTTTCTGGCCTTGAGTCTCTTTTCATTCGTTAGTTGGTATGTATGTCTGTTTTCCCTCTTACTCTTCTCTATCTCCAAATTCCTCTTGACCTCCCCTTCTTCCATTATTTTCCTTTTTCTTATGTCCTTTTGTTCCAGGGAGCAAATGTAAACTCGACTGCATGGACAGATTGTAAGGCAGTAGGAAGTGGGTTCCAGTTGCCCATACACCTGTTGGTGGACACTGGGATCTGCAGACAGATTCTGAATCACAGTTTTTCCCTCACTTAAATCTCAAAACTGCAAAAAGTACAGCCCCAACCTACAGTCCAGCCTCAAAAGTGAACAGAGCCAGAGGAGACTCATAAGGAAGAACAGGAGATTGAACAAAAAGAAGTAAAGGCAACCCCACATTCCCTGAAAAACAGAATTAAAGAAGGGGAGG
>CAUYQG010152932.1:0-16900 GCA_963574415.1 Tarsius wallacei
TGAATTGCCTGAGCCCGTGGGTTTGAGACTCGCCTGGGCAATTTGGCGAGACCTCATCTCTACAATAAATCAAAAATCAGCCGGGCGTGGTAGTGCGCGCCTGTAGTTCCAGCTACTTGGAAGGCTGAGGCGGAAGGATCGGCCGGGCGGAAGGATCGCCAGAGCCCAGCTGGGTGAGGCTGCGGTGGCCGGAAGCAGCCACCACACTCCAGTCTGGGCGACAGAGTGAGACTCCAACTCAAAAAAAAAAAAAAAAGAAAAGAATCCAATCAATATACAGAGATCTCCTTATGAAAAAATCCCTTAAACCACATATCTGTGATTAAAGGACCATTTTGACTAACCAATCAAAAATAGATAAGAAACTGAGTAAGGAAAATATACACATTTTTTTAAAAGAAAGTACACTGAAATAGTGGTGAAATGAAAAACACTACTGTCTTTAGAAAGAATGGATTCTATCAATTTCAGCCAGTGACCTAATGTTCCTTGTTATAGCCAACTACTTCAAGCCTGACTAAGCTTCACCATGACCCGAATATTTAAAATACTACATTAAACCATATTCTCCTTGTCATAATAACTTCCTTTAGTTTATGTGCCTGACTTGCTATCAAAAGTAAAATAAATATACATAAAAATTAGCAGTCACAAAAAAACCAAATATCAATTTAAATGTATACTACAAAGGAAATGAAGCCACGATAGGCATAATATATATTTCCTTGATTCATCACTTCCCATTGATTTTAAGGAGGTTCATGAAAGGCCACACCAAAATAAAGTTTTATTAATACAGTTGACCCTTGAACAACATAGGGGCAAGGGGCGCCAGTACCCTCTATCCCATGCAGTTGAAAATACACGTATAACTTTTGACTCACTAAAAACTTAACTACTAATAGCCTATTGTTGACCAGAAGTCTTACTGACAACATAGACAGTCAATTAACACATGTTTTTGTTATATGTAATATATACTGTATTCTTATAATAAAAAAAACTAAAGAGAAGAAAATGTCATTAAGAAAATCATAAGGTGGTGATGACATTTACTATTCATTAAGTGGAAGTGGATTGTCATAAAGGTCTTCATCCTTATCATCTTCACGCTGAGTAGGCTGAGGAGGAGGAAAAAGGATTGGTCTTACTGTCTCCAGCTGGCAGTAGCAGAAGAGGTGGAGGAAGAGAAGGGGACGCAGAAGAGGCTGGTACACTAAGTATAACTTTTATTGAAAAAAATCCTCATATAAGTGGACCCAAGCAGTTCAAACCTGTGTTGTTCAAGAGTCAACTATACATATAACCATAACCCAAATTTTCTCCATTTTTTGTTGTATTACATTTCTCCTATTCCAGACTATTTTAAAAATCACTTTAGAATGAAAACTAAAAGTCACAGTCTCAGTCTTTTCCACCAAACCAGTTTTTAATTCCAAAAAAGGAAGTGTCTCTCAGATAACAGGCCACTTTTAATACTATAAGAACATTTAAGCACACAAATCAAGAAAATATTCAGTAAGGTTCCAGAATGCCTCTCCAGGCAGAACTACATGCCAAAATTCAGTAACTCACATTCACGTAAATTGCCTTTTACTGGCCCTGGGTTAAAAACCTTTAAAACTCTTCACTGACTGGGTGGGGTAGCTCAAGCCTATAATCCCAGCACTTTCGGAGGCCAAGGCGAGAGGATTGCCTGAGCTCAGGGGTTCAAGACCAGCCTGGGCAACTTGGTGAAACCTCATCTCTACAATAAATTAAAAAAATAAGCCGGACATGGTAGCCTGAGCCTATAGTTCCAGCTACTTGGAAGGCTGAAGCAGAAGGATCACCTGAGCCCAGCAGGTCGAGATTGCAGTGGCGGTGAGTACTCCAGCCTGGGCAACAGAGTGAAACTTTGACTCAAAACAAACAAACAACAAATAAACTTCTTCCCTAAATTTCAGGATACAGGAGAGCTGACTCTGCTTGGAGTGGCAACAAAAGGCACCCAAGATATGCCGAAGGCAATAGGGCCACAAAAGCATGGATAACTGCCAACAGTAACTCCACCCAGGTCTCTGAGACCCAAAACCTCATCTCTACCATGCTCCCCTCACCTCATCTCCATCCGACAGACACAAAACAATATCATGCATGAACTTTTGAAGAGATGGCAAGCTGAGAAAAGGGTATTGTGGATGCTTGAGCTAAACACCTACAATCATTTGAAATATATCACTATCTTAAAATATCAGCAACCATACAATTCATAACAATAAAATAGTTTACATTTATACTGCAAACACTCTTTGTTAGGCAATTTTCCAAGTGCTTCAAAAACATGAACCCAATCTTCACAGAAACCCTACAATACAGTATACTGTTAGTAACCATTTTACTGATGAGAAAACTGAGGACCAGTTTATAACTTGCTCAAGGTCACAGAGCAAGAGAGTATTGTTGAGATTTGAACCAACAATGATTGGTAAGGTAAATCTGTTCAACTTAGCTTAAAAATCACATTACCATATCAATCCCCGAGGTTATATTTTAGTTCCCATAATTTCGAGTAAAAGTCAGTAATTATTTGCTGCCTACTAATTACTGTCTAAATGCTACTAAAATTCCTTGGCAGTTTCAAGAAAAAAATATTTTTTAAATGTGTATTTGTAATATCTATAAGAAAAAAACAAGCATTAGTAAGCAATCAAGTCTCATCTCTGTTAAAGAATTTTTAAAAACCCAGCAGGTCAATATGCTACTATTTTTCTATATTTTAAAAATCATCTTAACCATTTTTAAACGTATAGTCAATAGTGTTAAATTTATTCATACTGTTCTGCAAAAGACCTCCAGAACTCTTCATCTTGCAAAACTGAAACTACATTCATTCTCACTGAACAACTCTCCATCTCCTTCTATCCCTGCCCTGGTAACCACCATACTACTTTTTTCTGTTGGTTTTTATTTTCCCTTTAAAAAAAGCTATAACTTTATTCAAGCTAAAAAAAAAAAAAAAAATTAACCCTAGTAATCATAATCACTTCTAGGGAAAGCCAATTTTGACCATGAAACTCAAGAGTACATTGTATTTCCAATAATCTGAATTATCAAAAACTAAATGCAAGACCTTAAAGACCCAGTTAAATCAACTCTCAAACTTTTTTGAAGAAAATACTTTCTTCACAAAATCACTGAAAATTAAGTTTTAAAAGTGTTATCAACTCCACAGAGGCATACCATGTGTATTACATTTGGAACATTACCATTAAATTGAATTTAGAGAGTAGTACCCATTAGAATAAATCCTTCCTTCATATCGCAATCTCCTTTGGTGAGAAAAACTCTAACATTTCCTGCCCCTCCTTCAGGCAAAGAAAAGGGTAGAAGGGGGAGGTTTCATTGATGCAAAAAGTAATGCAGTTGATTATGAAACTTTTTTTTTTTTAGTTGGAGTCTCACTCTGTCACCAAGGCTGGAGTGCAGTGGCACAATCACAGCCACCACTAACTGCCTCGACCTGTTGGACTCCAGCGATCCTTCCACCTCAGCCTTCCAAGTAGCTGGAACTACAGGCTCACGCTACCACACTCAGCTAATTTTTTTTATTTATTGTGGAGAAGAGGTCTCACCATGTTGCACAGGCTGGTCTCAAACCCACAGGCTCATGCAATTTTCTCGCCTCTGCTATTCTTTTTGGGGGGTTGGAGTCTCACTCTGTCACCCAGGTTGGAGTGCACAGCCACTACAGCCTCCACCTGCTGGCCTCAGGTGATCCTTCTGCCCCAGCCTTCCAAGTAGCTGGCACTACAGGTGTGCACCACCATACCCAGCTAATTTTTTAATTTATTGTAGAGACGAGGTCTTGCCATGTTGCCCAGGCTGGTCTTGAACCCTTGGGCTCAGGCATTCCTCTCACCTCTGCCTTCCAAAGTACTGGGATTACAGGTATGAGCTACCACTCCCCGGCTTCACTTTAATTTTTAAAGGGAATATTATTGCTAGAATGAAGGCAACAAAAATAAATGAGTAGTCACCACTCCATAAAAGTTATTATCACAGGACTATTATATATTTAATCTGACCCCACTTCTCATTCATATAAACAACAGTATCAAGAATGCAAATACCAGTATTTACAACCTTTTAAACTTCAAATACTACTAATAATTAACATCAGTCCTTAATAAAACAACACTGCAATCATCAGGCTTTTTAAACTTGAGAGAAAAGATTTACTGTGTACCAAAAACAAACACAAAATTTATTATGTTGGAAAGATCTTGCTCAACTTGTACAAATTAAGTAACCCCCGTTCAACTGCCACTCTCTTTCCTTTTACTTCTGCCCCATACCATTTTATCACCAACTATTTTGTTTGACTTTTCTTCTTCACCTCCCTAAAACACAGGATCTGAGAGGGCACAGACTTTGTTTTATTCACCACTGTATGTTCAGTTCCTAGGACAAGATGTAGCATATAATAATGTTCAATAAATATTTGTGGAATGAGGCAATAAGTCAATGAATAAGCAACAATGATTTACATTTATTTGTATTGTTGAAGTTCAGTCTTGCTAAATTTCACTTTTCACAAAACTCACAGAGCTTGTAACTGGTGTAACCACACAGGTCTCCTCACTTTCTCTATAAATGGCTGCATTTGAGTCAGGCACCCCTCCCATGTCCAGTTGGCTATGGCCAGGGAAGCAGGATGGCAAGATGAGAAGCATGGAGACCTCCACACAAAGCCTGCTGATGCAAAAACTTCTGGAAAGCAGCAGTACAATAGCAGGCACATTGTTTCGTTTGTCTAGTCTACATTCCACTTATATACTCCTATAATGAAATGCATCCTTCACTGGAGAAGAATATTGTTCCTTAGAGCAACTGCCTCTCACCAGCAATACAGTATGCCATGACTTTAAAAGAATTAAAGAACAAAACAGAACTGTAGCGAATGGCAATCACTGTGGAAAGAATGTCTAATTGGAGGTACTTCTGGTGCCAACTCTCCTTTCAAATCTCTGTGAGAGTTTATGCCAGACCATGACAGATGGAAGAAGGAAATGGACCACTCATTCAGCAAATATTTATTATGCACTGATTATAAAGAAGATACTTCATGAAGTAGTTTAATTCAAACAAGGATGTGCATGTGTGTGCATGTGCATGCACACGTGTGTATGTATGTGTTGAAAAGAGTGCTTCTAAAAATCCTATACAAAAATCTTCAAAAAAAGAAAAGTAGAATTGAATTTCAAAGATGATGTTATCTGAGAAGTGGGGGATCTAGAAATATTATTTCAAGAATATTGTTATAAAACTGCTTTAACTACATACTACTAGCAAATATGGATTACAAGGTAACCTTTATTGTCATTATTAGGTAATCTTAACTGAGCACTTACTGTGTGCCAGACACTATTCTAAACATTTTACTGTGTTAATTTACTTAATTATTTCTACAGTCCTCTGATGTAAATACTATGTTTACCACATTTGACAGGTGAAGAAATGGGGGCATTGTTCAGTGATTTGCCAAATGTATACAGTTGGTAAATTATTGAGCCAGGGTTAATACACAGGCATTCTGCTACAGAGCTGGCACTTATAATAACTACACTCAAAGCTTATAGAATATAGTTCACTAAAAACATCATCCTCAAGTGGTATGTTGGGAGAAAATATAAATCCTAAAAGATCACTGTGGAAAAAAAAATCAATAAAAATTACAGTACTAATATATTAGCTTTGATAATAAAATATTCACTGATATTTGGCCATTTATCATTATGTACTAACAGTTATCTGAAGTTTTTTTAAAGTTAGAAATTAATTACTATTAGATTAAGAAAACTATATGTAAAGCAGTTTTTTCAGGCACAGTGCACAGTCTTCTAGTTAATACAATGCAGATCATAAGTTGGTTGTAAAGCATTTTGCAAATATAACCCCAAAACTAAGAAAAAGTATAACCCTAAATTTATAAAAAGCTGATCCTGAATATGAAGTATGAAGTTACATCATTTACTACTTCACAATGTTAGCAGTATGATTTACTACTGAGGACCTAGAGCTACATGATATTGATTTGTCCATTACAGTGTGTTTAAGGCATGAAAATCTGAATTTACTGGCGAGTCAACTATCAATCAGCCTTCTCTTATTAAGTTGTTAACCCTAATCAAGTAACTCTGAAAGTTCAGAGATGAAAAATGCATTAAATCTGCCATGTATGGTGGCTCATGCCTATAATCCCAACACTTTGGGAGGCTGAGGCAAAAGGATTGCTTAAGCTCAGAAGTTCAAGATCAGTCTGGGCAATATAGTGAGACCTCACCTCTAGAAAAAAAAAAATCAAAATATTAGCTAGGCATGGTGGTGCACGCCTGTTGTCCCAGCTAATAGGGAGGCTGAGGTGGGAGGATCACTTGAGCCCAGGAATTTGAGGCTGTGGTGAGCCATGATTATACCACTGCACTACAGTCTGGGTGACAAAGTGAAACCCCAACTCAAAAAAAAAAAAAGAAAGAAAAATTAATTAAATCTTATAAATACCCTGCACTAGAAATAATAAAAAGGACATGAAATGCTAACTCTTGGCATTGGGTGTACTAACTAACCAACAGGCTAAATATATTCTTTTTAAAAACACAGTAGACACATTGTAAAATCTTTTCAGCCCAACAGATCTGACCTAGAATAAACATCCTAACACTCACTTTGTCTTTGAGGCAAACTCTAACAAATGTGCTACCAGCATAATTTGTAAACAACTCTTGAATGTGTTTGCATCGTTTCCTTATTACAGCAAAAAAGGTCATAACATCACAAGGAAATTAAAACAGAAGCCATCTGGGAAGCAAGCTGCGACTTACAATAAAAATAACAAAATTTAAAAGAACACAAGATAGGAAAAATGTAATCAGTGTGCATATAACAATGAAAAACAATCATGTAGTGTTATAATTATAAATAACTTTTCAAAGCAACCATATATTAAAATGAGTGTTTTATTTCCAAATAGTCACTTTGGAATGCTTTAGAGCTATTCCTTCATGCAAAAAATATTTTAATTCTTCCCTTGGAATTTTATCAAAAGCAATTTACAAAACACACCAGTCTTAGATATGGTAGGATCACACTAACAGTAACCCACTCTCCCTAACTCAACTCTAATCCAGAGGAATCAAAGTCCATCTCAAAGCCAGCTGTGGTGGCTCATGCGTATAAAATCCCAGCAGAGGCAAGAAGACTGCTTGAGCCCAAGAGTTCAAGACTAGCCTGGACAATATAGTGAGACTTTGTCTCCACAAAAAATTAAAAAATTAGCTGGGCATGGTGACATGCACCTGTTGTCCCAGTTACTCTGGAGGCTGATGCAGGAGGATTGCTTAAGCCCAGGAGTTGGGAGGCTGCAGTAAACTATGATCATGTTACTGTACTCCAGCCTGGGCAACAGAGTGAGATCCTAACTCAAAAAGAAAAAAAAATTCATTTCAAATCCCCAGGAGTTGTTTGGCCCCCAATGTTATCCTCCTCACTACCATGAAACTTTATCTTTCATTATGGAACTAGCCATCCCTCTCTTCCCCAAGCTCACTCCACTTTCCTCCTTGTTCACTGTTCTCCTGCCACACTTGCCTCCTTTCTACTTCCAAACACACTAAGCTCTTTCCTGTCTCAAGGCCACTGCACTCGCAGATCTCTGTGCCTGCAAGGCAGCCTACCTGGCTCTTCCCATGGTTGGTTCTCATTCACAAATCAATGTTGCCACCTCAGTCAGAGGTCCTGTCTTGCCAGCCCAGCGTAAAAGAAAACACTTACCCTAGTCAATCACCCCCTTCCCAATTACTCTCTGGCACATCACATTATACTGCTTATTTATGTGTTTGCTTATGAGTTATCAATCCCCCTTCCTAAAATACAAGGCATATAACTTTGTTTTGTTTATCTTTGTATCTTCAGTGCCTAGAACAGTACCATCCACAGAGATGATGTGCAATAAAGACACTGAATAAATGACTCCACCCCCAGGTATAAGTATAGCAAATTCTGTCTGCCACTGCTAATTGTGTCTCTCCTAAGGTTTCTATAAATCCTAGTCTAGAAGTTCCTTGCTACTTTGACATACACAAGCTGTATGGTCAATGCACATGTCTGTTCCTTTCCTAGATCTGATATCTGTATGTCCTCTCCTACTTCCAAGCTCCTTCCTATATTCCATATCATGTTCCATGTGCCCTTTTGTCAGAAATGGAAAACCACCCTCTATACCCAAGGCCTAGTACATGGTAAGAGATCAATAAATATGTGTTGATCAACACCTCCTCTCAGGACTCTGACATGAGTCATTCAAGAGAAGGGCAGCGCCAGAAAACCACACCAAGAGAATATACCCTTCTGTGCCAAGAATTTACCCACCTCTCCTAAAAGAGAATGTAATAATAAAATCTCCAAGGACCAAGCTTGAATACACTTCAGTTATCTCTCTCTTGAATTTCTTCCCATGAGGATCCTTGATTTCTCATGCAAACACACATATGCGTGCACATGCACATGATGCCTGGCCCTCTCAGGCTCTCTTAATCTCCATAATATGTCCAGACAAGTCTGAGTTTGCACATGTACAAAGTATAGGCTAGGTTTAGTTTTCTTTCTCTTTTTAAACAAAAGACAGAGAAATTATAAAAATTTTAAACAAAAGTACACAGAGAAAATAGTGAAAGCTCCATTAAGCCCACTGCTCAAAGCAACTTCTAAATCCTACTATCAAGTCACAACAAAAATCAGTTTCCTTACTTAATAACTGTACTTCTGCATTGTATAACATATCTGAGATGTTAGAGTTAGTTCTGGGAGTTAATAAAACAAGATATTTAAAACCTGAACTATTTTTAAAGGCAAATAAATCCTAAGGGGTGTGAAAATAGAAAAAAATATCATGAGACAAATATTTGAAGAATTGGTTTCCTAAAGAATATCCACAAGACTCAAAGGGAAATACAACTCACCACTGTGATCATTAGTCAAGTTACTGAACATGTTCTGGAAATGCTAATGTAATCCTGAGTAAATAAGACTCAGGTTCTTTGTCTGGTAAGAGAGGCTCATGATTTAACAAAGTATATGACCCATATGTCCTTAAACCTTACTGCTGTAAAATCAAATATGGAGATCAAAAATGATCTCTGTTTGGTTCATGGCCTTAAAGAGACTGGAACTTGTTCCTTTTAAATTTAATATACCAGGCAACCCCTTCGGGTCCCCTCCCACTGTGGGAGTTTTTCTGTCCTCTTAATAAATACCACTTTCAAAAATAAACAAATAAATAAATTTAAGGTACCCACTTTAACCTAATCATGAAGTGTAAAACAAAACCTAATATAGCCAAGGATTTCTCCGTAAGTCTTTGGTACATCTAATATACAGGATTAAATTTTAAAGTTTTAAAATATTATAAGTAGAATGTCAACGTCAAGGTCCTCCAAATCTTTTTTTTTTTTTTTTTTTAGCTGGAGTCTCACTCTGTTAGCTCAGGTTGGAGCGCAGTGGCATGCTCACGGCCACCACAGGCTCAACCTGCTGGGCTCAGGTGATCCTTTTGCCCCAGTCTTCCAAGTAGCTGGAACTACAGGCACAAGCCACCACAACTGGCTAATTTTTTGATTTATTATAGAGACGAGGTCTTACCAAGTTGTCCAGGCTAGTCTCAAACCTGCTCAGGCAAACCTCTCACCTCAGCCTCCCAAAGTGCTGGAATTACAGGCATGAGCCACCATGCCTGGCCCCTCCAAATCTTTTATTTGTCACAAAGGTGCTTACAGCATCACAAACATAACCAAAGCCTGATGTCACATATTATTAAAAGTGCCATTTATTTCCAAAAGGGATTTTACTTATGGTGACTGAGCTCTGAAAAACCAGAAGAGAGTGGTGGTTGAAAAAAGTAGATCTGTCACATTATTTACTCAGTGGCAGTTCAGATTCCAATAACTTAACCTTAACCTTTTGCTGAAATGATTTAGGTAAAAAAAAACAACTCTATAACAGCAATATTTTTTAGCTAGGTGCAGGGACTCAAGCCTGTAATCCTAGCATTTTGGGAGGACAAGGCAGAAGGACTGCTTAAACTCGAGTGTTCAAGACCAGCCTGGGCAACATAGCAAGACCTCATTTCTACAAAAAATTTTAAAAATTAGCCTGTTGTGTTGGCACACACCTGTAGCCTCAGCCACTGGAGAGGCTGAGGTAGAAAGATCACCAGAATCCAGGAGGTTGAGGCAGTGGTGAGCTATGACCATACCACTGCACTCCAGCTTGGGCAACAGAGTAAGACTCCAATACAACAAAAAAGAAAAAAAAAAAATTTAACAAAAGCTAAGCTCCATATGGTGCCCAAACATCAGTATTCAAATACAAAATGGAATGTAACTGGTACATGAGAAACACTAGAAAGCATATTTATAATACAAAATCTGGCCGGCATAGTGTCTCATGCCTGAAACACCAGAACTCTGGGAGGCCAAGGCAGGAGGACAAATTGAGCCCAGGAGTTCCAGACCAGCCTGGGCGACACTGCAAGACCTTGTCTCTACAAAAAAATTAAAAAATTAGCTGAGTGTGGTGGTGCACGCCAACAGTCCCAGTTAGTAGGGAGGCTGAGGCAGAAAGATCACCTGAGCCCAGAAGGTCAAGGATGTAGTGAGCTGTAATCATGCCACTGTCCTCCAGCCTGGGTAACAGAGTGAGACACTGACTCAAAAAATACACACATACATACATACATACAAACTCTATTGAATTCCTAAATTCAAAGTCTGGGTCAAAGTCCTAGAATCTACACGATTAAAATATCATTGATGATTTTGATGATTAGTCAATCTGGAAACCAGTCATATGTACTTTTTTAGGAACCTCAATTATTCCCATATATATAAGTCTTTGATTCTGTAGCATCTATTCTGTGGTTAAGAAACACACACACACACACACACACACACACACACACACACACACACACACACACCACAAACTTGGCGCTCACTAGTGAAAGCTGTCATCTGTTTCCAGAAAATAGAGTATAGTGGTTAAAAGCATTATTACTTCTCATTTTCACTGGTTTCAAATACTGAGCCTAACCAATTACTAGCAGTGTAACTTTGGACATGTTACTAAACTTCTCTGTCCCCAAGTTTCTTCATCTGTGAGTCAGAGATTTAAATTCAAACTTCCCCGTGAGGTGTTGTAAGGATTAAATAATTGAACATATACAAAGCATCTAGAAAAGGATCTAGACAATAACAAGCGATCAATAAATGTTGGCATATTTTCATCATTATCATTACTGTTATTATTATTATTTAGTATAAGAAAGAAAGGAGATCCACGTGACCTGGAATAGTCAAATATTTCAAAGAACAATCAACACATTTATGTGCTTGAAGAATGAGAAGAGCCTTAGGGATGATAAGAAGAAACAAAAGCATAAAAGAATAAAGTAACTAAGGATCTTAGGGTTCAAAATGGTCATTTAGGACCATAAACTCAACTGAGTCAAATGGGCCCATTTATAGGCAGCCTGCATGCCAAGTAGAGGAATTAAGCAACAATTCAACAGACACTGAGAAACGCTAACAGTTCTTAAATGAGGCAGTAATATATTAAATGTAGGTTTCTAAAATTCTTGCCTGGGCAAGGTGCCAGCCTAACGAAGATAAGCCATTCATGAATTCTGAAAACATTCTTGTCTGCTAAAAGAATTAGATACCAAATAACTAGAATCTTCCAAAATGGGTAGAGGTACATATAAACAAAACAGAAATGTCTAGTATAAAAAGATCAGAAGAGACATTTGTAGAATACTTGCACGTTAGTAGCATAGGGATACTTCAAGGAAATGGCCAAAATCATGAAAATTACATGTGTAACACTGTATTTGTATATACACTTCTTTCTTCAGAATATCTCCAAGAGGTCCTAGTTAAGGAATAAAATATTGGCCAGGTATGGTGGCTCAAGCCTGTAATCCCAGCACTTTCAGAGCCAGGGGCGAGAGGATTGCCTGAGTCCATGGGTTCAAGGCTAGCCTGGGCAACATGGTGAGACCTCGTCTTCACAACAAATCAAAAAATTAACCGGGCATGGTAGCACACACCTGTAGTTCCAGTTACTTGTAAGGCTGAGGCAGAAGGATCGCCGGAGCCCAGTGGGTTGATGCTGGGGGTGACCATGAGGGTGCCACTGCACTCCAGCCCAGGTGATGGAGTGAGACTCCAACTCAAAAAAGAAATAAGATATTTATTTTTTCAAAGGGTAGTTGCTCTCCAGTACCTTTTCTCAAGAGGAAAAAAAAAAAGACCGGCGCAGTGGCTCATGCCTATAATCCCTGCACTTTGGGAGGCGGAGGTGAGAGGATTGCCTGAGCCCACAGGCTCAAGACCAGCCTGGGCAACTTGGCAAGACCTCATTTCTACAATAAATCAAAAAATTAGCCAGGCGTGGTGGTGCATGCCTGTAGTTCCAGCTACTTCAAAGGTTAAGGAGGAAGGATCTCCTGAGCCCAGCAGGTCGAGGCTGTGGTGGCTGTGAATGTGCCACTGCACTCCAACCTGGACAACAGAATGAGATTCGAACTCAAAAAAAAAAAAAACAAAAAAACCCTTTCAGAGTATATCTACAGTCTCCTTTGGCTAGCATTATACAACCTTCCCAAATCTCTTAATTTTACCACCTCTAAAAGTTACTATCTCAGAAATTATTTGAAAAATACTTGGCTATTAATCAGATCTTCAATAGAATAGAATCACAAGACTTAAATCCCTGACCCAGGCCATACGCAGTGGCCCATGTCTACAATTTCAGTACTTTAGGAAGCCAAGGTGGGAGGATTGCTTGAGGCCAGGAGTTTGAGATCAACTTGGGCAACACAGCGAGACCTTATCTCTACAAAAAATTTGAAAATAGGCCAGGCGTGGGGTGGAGTACCTGTATTACTCGCTGTAAAGAAGGCTGAGGTCAGAAGCTGCAGTGAGCTGTGATCCAGCCTGGGCAACAGAATCAGACCCTGTCTCTTAAGAAAAAAAAAAAGTTCCTGATCCAATCAATGGTAAGTGGCATTCGACTGTTACTGTCATTAAAATAACTGCAACTGCTGTTCTTAAGTTAAAATTTAGTTGGGACAATTATCATGAAGTACAGTGGCTCTTGTTAAATCCACTTTTGGACTTTGGAAAAATGCTTACTAATTCACAGAATTCAAATAACAAATAGTGTAAATTCTCATCAAGTTCAAAACTCTTCCCATCACATTAAAAATGTACAGTAACACACAAAAAGGCAATTCCTCCTTCCCCCATCTTTACCATGCAAACTATAAACACCCCTGACATCCTTATTCTTTTTTGTCACCATAGTTACCAAAGATATACTTTGTTGCTTACACCAGATTAAAACGAAGAAATACACTGTGCCACACATTAGTATGCTGCTACAATGCCTGATTCATGATGCTATGGAAACTCTACACACCTACGTGACCTCGGTTAAGCTACACTAATAAATGCTGGTAATAAAAATATAGGAGGCTCATAGGGGTGAATTTTACCACATTTCAGGACCATAGTGTACACCTCATAATGGTGAGCCTCCTTGTCACACCATATAAGGGAAGCTAGAGACAAGCGAGAACCAAAATTACATAATACAATTGACCTTGAACAACAGATTTGAACCACACGGGCCCACTTATAGGCAGACTTTTTCCAAGTTCTACCAAGTATGTCTGTCCCCGCCCCTGCCTCCCCTTTTACCTCTTCCACCCACCCACCTCTGCCACCCCTGAGACAGCAAGACCCATGCCTCCTCCTCCACAGCCTACTCAAGGATGAAGACATTTATGACGAGCCACTTCCACTTAACAAACAGTAAATACGTTTTCTCTTGCTTATGATTTTTTAATAATGTCTTCTCTAGCTCACTTTATTGTAAGAATACAATACACAGGGGTCAGACGCAGTGGCTGAAGCCTGTAATCCCAGCACTTTGGGAGGCCGAGGTAAGAGGATAGCCCAGGGGTTCGAGACCTGCCTGGGCAATTTTGTGAGACCTCGTCTCCAATAAATCAAAAAATTAGCCAGGCATGGTGGCGAACATCTATAGTTCCAGCTACTTGGAAGGCTCAAGTGGAAGGATCGTCCGAGCCTAGCAGGTCGAGGCTGCGGTGGCAGTGAGCGTGCCACTTCACTTCAGCCTGGGTGACAAAGTGAGACTCCTACTCAAAAAAAAAAAAAAAAGAATACAGTACACAATACATATAACATACGAAGATATGTTAACTGGCAAGGCTTCCTGTTAACAGTAGGCTATCAGTGGTTAAGTTTTAGGGGAGTCAAAAGTTAAACATGGGATTTTCAACTGCACAGGGGATCAGGACCCCTAATCCTCATGTTGTTCAAGGGTCAATAGTATGCTAGTGGAGAAACTCCAAAGGTGACAACTTGAATCTATTAAATACGATCTGTTTAATTTTTCAAAAAGTCTACAACAGGGCACTATGTCAAAAACCATTCCACCAAAAAAAAAATCTTTCGCTATGTAATTGGGAGTAATATGTTAAACTAGAAAGGAAACCCATTATCAGTAGGACATAAATTATAGAAACAACTATTAATAAAAGCTCTGGTTGAAAGAATTCAGAAAATAGTATCCCTAAGAAATTAATGGACAAGTTAAAGAGGCAGCACAGTTTCATTTCATATATTCTCTTGCAAAATAGAAAACAGCAACCAATTAAAAACATAGAGAATCCTTGGTAGAATACTTGTAAAAAGCTGGGCACAGAGACTCATGTCTATAATCCCAGCACGCTGGGATTGCCTGAGTCCGGGGTTTGAGACCAGCCTGGGCAACTTGGCGAGACATTGTCTCTACAAATAAAAAAATTAGCTGGGCACAGTACTACGTGCCTGTGGTTCCAGCTACTTAGAAGGCTGAGGCGGAAGAATTGCCTGAGACCAGCTGCAGTGGCTGTGAGCATGCCACTGCACTTCAGCCCGGGCAAGAGAGTGAGACTGACTCAAAAACAGCTCTGTAAAAAGGAGACAGCTGGAAATTGGTCCACCTGATTGGAAAAGATCAAGGTCTGTTGAAATTCATGCTGCCACAGAATAGGAATTCTCATATTATGGGAAGGAGTGTCTCTACAGCTATATTTGGCAAAATCAATCAAAATTACAAATGCATACAACCCTTCGACTCAGCAATTCCATTTCTAGGAATTTATCTGACAAATATACACACTTAAATATGGGCAAAACTTAACACTGCAGTGTCATTAAAAGCAAAAGACTAGAAAAAGCCTTACTGTCCAACAATAAGAACTGATTATGACAAACCCCAAACACATGTAGCTATAAGAAAAATAAAGATATTATTTATTTATCTGATGTTGGGTTAAGTGATAAAAGATGCCAAGATGTATTCTTTTAAGGATACTATTTATCTTGGAAAGGGGGGTGAGGAAGACATATACATATTTATGTAAGTCTATATAGATCATCTCTGCAAGCACACACAAGAAACTGCTAAACTGGATCCATCCAGGAAGAAGAAATGAATGGCAGGGCAACAGGAGACTCTTCCCTTTTTATCTAGTGTGTCTTTTGTAGTTTGAACCATACAAATGTCTTAACTAGAGAAAATCATAAATTAAAGAAACTTTAAAAGGGAGGAGGGGTGAATGATTAAGCAAGATTTCTAAAGTGCCAAATTCGACTCAGTAAATAACTGTTTCCACTGTGGGCTTTTAAAAAGGTCCTCCTTCTTTTCTCATCTAACGTTTTCTTTCTCGTTCTCGCCTGTTAACTTTTTTAGTTCATTCCATTCTCCTCCACTGAAGCCTATCAGGGACATTTGCTGCAACAACTTAGCCCTGCTGAGAGTTCTAATTACTAAGGAGGTTAACAAACTTTGTTCCAGTAATTGTCACACAAAATGGGTGACAACATCAGCTTTAAAAGAAATCTGAGCCAGGCGCGGTGGCTCATGCCTGTAGTCCCAGCACTTTGGGAGGCAGAGGCAAGAGGATTGCTCGAGCTCAGTGGTTCAAGACCAGCCTGGGCAACTTGATGAGACCTTGCCTCTATAATAAATCAAAAATTAGCCGGGCATGGTGGTGCATGCTTGCAGTTCCAGCTACTTGGAAGGCTGAGGCAGAAAGATCACCAGAGCCCAGCAGGTTGAGGTTGCGGTAGCTGTGAGCGTGCCACTGCACTCCAGCGTGGGAAAATTATTAAGACTCCAACTAAAAAAAAAACAAAAAAAAAAAAAAGAAATCTGAGCATTTATAAAAGGGTAAATAACTTTACTTCAGCAACAGGAAAGAAAAAAATATGAAAGGTGAGGAAAGATGGGAGAAATTAATATAAGATTTGAGAAATTCAGTTTTAACAATATAATAAAATCTTCCAAACATAACTTGAAATACTCATTCACTATTGTTTGCTTTGTCCATTCATAAATAGTTTATTATCCAAAAAATTCTTTTTTTTCTTTTTTTGTGAGTTGGAGTCTCACTCTGTCACCCAGGCTGGAGTGCAGTGGCACGCTCACAGCCACCACAGCCTCGATCTGCTGGGCTCAGGTGATCCTTCTGCCTCAGCCTTCTAAGTAGCTGGAACTACAGGCACGTGCCACCTTGCCCAGCTAATTTTTTGATTTATTGTAGAGATGGGATCTCACCAAGTTGACCAGGCTGGTCTTGAACCCGTGGGCTCAGGCTGAAGCATGCTTCCAGCCACTGCAGCCTCTGCCTGCTGGGCTCTGGCGATCCTTCCACCTCAGCCTTCCAAGTAGCTGGAACTAAAGGCACATGCCACCATGCCTGGCTAACTTTTTTTTTAATTGTAGAGATGAG
>CAUYQG010152933.1:0-11569 GCA_963574415.1 Tarsius wallacei
TTTAATGAAGTATAAGCCAAATTGATTTGTTATGACTTAGAAGACTAAGTTGAATCCTAGGACAAGAATGCATAAGACATTTTAAGGTTTTTATTCAATTGACACTGTTGATATAAAAATACATATCTATGATGGAAAGCAAGAAACTACCAATGTTTTGCTGTTAGTGGCTCACATACTCTATAGAGACTTTAAAGATGGCAAAATGGTCTATTAAAAATGGTTGATCTTTATTTAGAAAATCTATACAAAACACTATTGTCGCAGATCTCACATAACTTGCTAGAAGTTATAAACAGTATAAAATTGTGCCTTTTGTTTATTATGCCAGGCTTCTTTGGAACATGCTAAGATACATTGACTATCACTTTCATGGTTCCAACCTGTAATTTCTCAAATCTATGTAAGAATACAATTATTCCTTATTTTCTTCATGAATAGTGAAGTCAGCCTCTGGGTGTATTTTGTCAGATAAAAACTCAGAATCAGCCTTCCTAGTGGATGAATTGCCGCATACTGCTGAATTAATTGAGAAACTGGCTTTAATTCAAGAGTGTTGGGTATATTGGAAGCACAAATGGCCCTGCAGGCGGTTTTTCTTTGTGGCTATCATACTTCTCTACTATGTTTCTATCTTTTGCATCACACCAATATTTCCATTCCTCTCAGAAGTAGATTAAAACTTATATTTTTTCTGTAATGAAATTAAATCACTTAAGAAGGCTGCTTCACTTTTACAGAGAAGTGAGGGAGAAGCATTTGTCAGCACTAATCTGAAAGCAGTTCCTCATGATTTATGAACACTTTCTTTCTGTGAAAGTCCTACTGAAAACTGCGTGATAAATGATTTTTGAAGAATGGAGATTTAGACAGAGGGTCTTTTGAGGGCTATTCCCAAAAAATACAAGGTGAAAAAAGATATTTCTATACTCCTCCAAACCAATGTCACATTTCCCAATGTGACGCTTTCCTGTTTTTAAGACATCTTCCTGCTACAAGGCAGAAATATAATTGGCATAAATCTGCAAACATTCTAAGATTGCTGCATCAAGTCTGCAAGAATTCACTTCAAATTAGATAAAATACATGCAATTTGTGATGTCCCTGTTGCAAAAGCAAAAAGATATATTCCAATCTCCCTAGGCTTGCCAATTGCTACTGGGTTTTGATTTATACAAATATAACCATTGCAGAACCACTTTGTCACCTGCTGGAAAATGACTTTCCATGGTATGAAATTCACTTACATTTGGATTCTTTTGTAATGGCTAGCAATTACTGACTTTTCCAATTTGTGAAAATGTATTTTTTTTTAAATAAGCAACTTTTTTCACCTTTTCTTGCCACTTGCAGTGTGAAAGATGTGTTTAGCTTCAAGCTGATTATACTTTTAGCTTCAAGCTGATTATACTTATTTTTAATTGACAAATAAATTTTTTATATATTTGTGATTTACAGCATGATGTTTTGACACATGTATGCATCATGGATGTCTAAATTAGGCTAATTTGCATATTCATTACCTCACATAAATATTATTTTATTTTTGTGATGAGAATATTTGAAAGCTACTTTCTCAGGAAGTTTTAAGTATATAACACATTGTCATTCATTATAATCACTGTGTTGTACGATAGATTTCCTGAACTTCTTCATGTCTAACTTAAATTTTGTATCCTTTGACCAAAATTACCTAAATTCCCTACTCCCCACCCAGTATCTCCTGGCTTCTTTCCATTATCTACTTCTATGAGTTGTACTTTCATGTCTAAGTAATGTTTACAGTATGTGTCTGATTATACTTAAACTACTTTTTTTTTTTTACTGTACAACAATTTCAGCTATAAACTGGAATTTAAAAAGAAATGCAAAGTGGTTGCTGATAGTTCAGGAGTCATGAAATTCCCTACTATATTTGTGGCCATTAATTTATATCATTTTTTACTGATTAAAATTCTCTTTGACAAGAACATACAAAGATAAAACAGAGGGACTATGTGGGGAAAAACATTGGAGCCTGACTGGCTGGTCCTGAAATCTAGTAGCTGTTAGATGCTCTTGGGAGATGTTTTATAATCTCATTGTGTATTAGTTGCTTTACATGTGAAGTGGGGATTTTAAAAGTACTTAATTTTTTTCACACATAATGCAACTCTCAAAATTTTGGCTCTGAGATTATTCACAGCACATTAGTCTGGAAAACTGCAAGGCCAGTAACATGCTGGAGACTAGCAATGTGCTTCTGTGGACTGCAGAATATGATGCATCTATTTGATAGAAAGTTGTAATTCTTCTATTTTATAAAGTTGTATGCTTCACTGAGTGAAGTCCTATACAGGACTTTGTCTTAAACTGATTGTGTTGGAGTGGGAGACAATATGTTTAACTTTTAAATCAAGTAAACCAGAAACCTGCAATCATCCTCATTTTAACTTTTCTTCCCCACATTTAAATTTTTATCAGATCTGATTGATTCTATCTTCAAAATTTATTTTAAAATAAGTTTAATTTTTCCATCTTATTTTTTTAGGACACATGTAAATGTTTTCCTGTTGGGGACGTGTAAATATTTTCTCCCTCTTGGAGTTTTCCTGTAAATTAACCCATTATACATATGACTGCAAGAGAGGTCTCCTTCACATCATAATCTAATCATCACACCAATTTTTGCATAAATTTATTCAGGAGTTTTGAATTGCTTTCAAAGGAAACATAAAAGCCTGTAGTATTTCCAAAAAAAGAAACCTTCATATTTTAGTCCTATCTTTAAGGCTTGTCATCTGTCATGTTCCCTATGTTTTCCTGACTCTGTTCATGACCCTCATGCCTGGCTACTTTTTCTTCCTTCTTGTCTGTCTTTGTGCTCTTAGCAGTAGTGGTAATAACTGCATAAGCTTTACCTGTGGATATCATTATACTTACACATTAAGGCTCTTATCTTTAACCCTAAACCCAGAATGAGCTGTATTATTAATTGGGTTTTTTTGTTTTGTTTTGTTTTGTTTTTTTGAAGTCTCACTCCCTCGCGCAGACTGGAGTGCAGTGGCCTCTCCCGGCCATCGCAGCCTCGACCCGCTGGGCTCCGGCGATCCTTCCGCCTCAGCCTTCCAAGTAGCTGGAACTACAGGCGCGCACTACCACACCTGGCTAATTTTTTTTTGATTTATTGTAGAGATGAGGTCTCGCCAAGTTGTCCAGGCGGGTCTCGAACCCGCGGGCTCAGGCAATCCACTCACCTCAGCCTCCCAAGGCGCGGGATTACAGCCCGGCAAGCTGTACTATTAAATCACTTTGCATATTAGTTCTATTTGCTCTTATATTGTAAATGAGAGAAATTATTTATCAAAAAATCCCATTATTATTTTGAGAGCAAAGGTTGAGCTTTGTTCTCAGTGTTCCTGAAATCTAACATGGACCACCATACTAGGAGGCATTTAATAAATGATGTTGATTGAGGGACTAATCTAATGCAACATTAACAGTTTTTAAATCAATTTTGATCTCAGGTGTTTAATATAGCCAACTAGCTTTTTCCTGGGTCAGGCTCATAATATTCAATAAAACTAATTTCTCTACAGTCTTAACTTGCTAAGATTTTATGCCTAAAAGCATTTTCCCTAGTTTTCTAACTGATATTTTAGAGATTGAATTTAGAACTTGAATCTGCTGTTTTATTTTCCTCCTTCACTGATCTTTATGAAATTTTGTGGTTTTTTTTCTTTTTTTATTTCTGGGTTATAATTTTTCTTCAGTCCTTAGATTATAGCCATGAATGATTTTTTTTCTAGTAAGTGCCCTCCCTACAAGTCCATCTAAGTGACATTTATAAGAATGCAATATCCTAGGTTATGCGCAAGAAAGTTATTGTTAACAGCCTTTTGCAGCGTATATTAAAATGTGCTTACTGGAAATGTGGAAATGTAAATCAGGGATGAACGTAGTGAAAAAGTTAACTTCATCATGAAAAATGAGAGGAAACTGAATTTCTTATTTCTTATACATTCCTTAAATGACTTAAAATTTTTAAAGTTTTTTTTAAAAGTTGCTTATTAATTCTAATTACTTTATATGTTTAATTGACTATTCAAACAATTAAATATTTATTTTGAATATCAAATTGTAAAATGCTTTTTTGGCAAATGTTATATTTCAGATATACTGTATACTATTATTTGATGATTTGGAGGATATAGATTAGAAATGCAAATGACAATTCAAAATATCACTTTTTTTTCCTCTAATGCTAATGGTCTTAAAGTCTAGGTAACTGCTGGCCCCTAACCAAATAATACATGATTAGTAATAAGAGAGCTGCTTTGGGTCCTTAAAAATTGGGGGTTGCTATTATTTTAAATTAAAACTAAAATCCTTTATACTTAAATATATTCTTTTAGTTTTTAACCGCATGTCTTAGACTTAGGATCATCATGCTTAACTCAATTAGTCAAATATTTTTCACATAGAATGTGTTAAGTGTCCCTTTAGTCTTAGCAGAAATCGGTGTTTTCTCTTGCACCAGGAAAAGATTTTCTCTGGTAACAAATGAAACTTGAAATGTGTGAATTCAATTCTAAACTCCAGATCTATGATATTTGAACAGTTGCTACATTTGCCAAATTGTGTTCTTCTATCCCTAAAGTTATTAGTTCCAAGTGCTGGTGATAGAAAGATCACTGAGACACACACAAAATCGATATATGATTGAGTTTCTTGCGGCATCTTCATTAAGAGCATGTAGGGTATAATTTAATTCTGAAACTGGAAATGCTACTGAAACTGGAAATCTATAAATGCTACTAAAATTGAGTATTAACTGATTCTAACTCTTTTGAAAACTGGTCACATTAACTTGGCTAGGTCTATAATAATGGTAAATGTGCGCGCGCGCGCGCACACATAACTATATATAATCTCAAGTGCTCTTAATAACAATAAAATGAGCACGAAGGACTCATCATCCAAATTATGATACCCAGAATTATACAGAAACCCTCTTATCTTGGTGTGAATCTCCTTTTCTCTGATAATATATTCTTCCTCTCCACCAAGCTTACACACTATCCTTATTTTTCTTTTAATCATTCTGATTTTTTTTTATTTTTAGTTTTTCCGTTATGCACCTTTTCTGAAGCACATATTGCTAGGGATTGCCTGCTTTTTAACTAGATGTAAGTTGAATCATACCGTATGTATGCTGTGATTTACACCTTTTGCCTCGTTGCTCTGTATATCTTATTCATTTTCAGTTCTGCATATTATCCTACTCCACTAATATAGCAAAAACTCCTTTTCATTCTAATCTCTATGGATATTGGGATATCTCCAGTATTTTACTGATACAAACAATAACAATCTGTTGCAAGCACAACACTATACATATGCATAAATTTATTTAGGTCAAATACTCATAAGTGGAATTTCTCTACCAGGAATTGCCAAAGCTTATTTGAAGCACATTTTTACTTTACTGTTTACCTATAAAAGCTTGCCTTGCTGCATTTACTCATAAATATTTGATATTGTATACCTATTAAGTATGGTAAATAACATGATTATAAAATTGTATCTCATAATGTTAATTTGTATTTCTCTGCTTTCTAATTGTATTAATTTAACAGAAACTTCCTTTCGTCACTTGTTTGAAGTACATGTACTAAACCTTAATACTTTTACTATTTTTAAAGCTAAGTTGTCTGTTTCCTATTATAGTGTACTTTACATGTTCTAAGTAAAAATAAATTGTGTACTTTACATGTTCTAAGTAAAAATAGTGAGTTATATCTAAAATATCTTCTTATATTTTATTATTTTAAAAATTATAATACATTTTGATGTAAATAATTTTTTATTTTAATACCTATATTAATTCTACTTAAAATTTTAATGATCCCTTTAACTCATTTGACTAGAAACTAATTAATGTCATATATAGGTATCTATGCTTATTTGTTCACTTCTCCTTTGCAGTTTGCATTTTCAGAGTCACTTTGAAGAAAACTTTTCCTACACTAAATACTGGAAAATATTGTATTTTATTTTTTAAAGTGTTATTCATAGCATTTTACGATAAATGTATTGAATTATCCTCAAATTGGTTTCTGACTATGCTGTAAAATGTGGGTCCAAATTAATTTCTTTTTTATTGACCCAATTTTCCCTTCCAAGACCATTTTTAAAACATCTGCCCTTTTACTGCAAATCTAAAATACCTTTGTGTTATTGATCAAGTAAACATATGCTACTGGACCTATTACTCTGTTTTAAATAGTCTCTTTGTCTTATATATATATAGAGAGAGAGATAGATTCATCATGACTTTTGATTGCTAATATTGAAATGATTCTTATAGACCTACTGTTATATTCTTTAAATATGTTTCAGATATACTTTGCCAAAGATGCTTCCAGATCAGTTTTAGATCTTCCTTATTATCATACACACACACACACACACACACACGCACATGCTTTGTCAATATTAAATTGAAATCTTACTCAGAATTTACATGTCAGTTAGGAGAAAACTTTCATCAAGTGATATAGCTCATGAAGGTGTATATCCTATTTATTTAACTATTCTTAGAAAGATTTATACCTTTTTTTATAATACTGTGTTAAATATTTTGTGATAATTGAGATCTAAGTATAGTCTTGTATCACATAATGACATTTCAGTCAACAACAAACCACATATACAAAGGGGCCCCATAAGATTATAATGGAGCTGAAAAACTCCTATCATCTCGTGATGTCATAGCTAACATACCATCAAATACAATGCATTACTCACATGTTTGTGGTGATGCTGGTATAAACAAAGATGCTTGTGCTGCCAGTTGTACAAAATTATAGTACAGACAATTATATATGGCCCATGATACTTGATAATAATGAACAATTATGTTACGATTTACATAACTGCTAAATTTTTTTTATCATTATGATTCCTTCTTTTTCCAATGCATCAGACAAAATTGGTCAACAGTATAAAGATCAACAGGATTAATCAGATGGGAAAAAAGTTATGTCATTAGCTGCTATATTATTTTATAGTGTGTTTTATATAAATATAGGTTATATAGCCTATATTTGATAAAACAGCTTCAGACAGATTCTTCAGGAAGTATTTCAGGAGAAGGCATTGTTATCACAGTGGATGACAGCTTCATGTCTGTTATTGCCCGTGAGGACCTTCCAGTGGGACAAAATGTGGAGGTAGAAGACAGGAATATTGATGACCCTGGCATTCTGTTGGTCTAGGCTAATGTGTGTTTTAGTTTTGTTTGTTTGTTTGTTTGTTTGTTTGTTTGAGTTGGAGTCTCACTCTGTCACCCAGACTGGAGTGCAGTGGCCGCTCCCGGCCACCGTAGCCTCGACCTGCTGGGCTCCAGCGATCCTTCCGCCTCAGCCTTCCAAGTAGCTGGAACTACAGGCGCGCGCTACCACGCCCGGCTAATTTTTTTATTTATTGTAGAGATGAGGTCTCGCTTGCCCAGGCGGGTTTCGAACCCACGAGCTCAGGCAATCCACTCACCTCAGCCTCCCAAAGGCGCGGGATTACAGGCTGAGCCACCGAGCCCGGCTTGTGTTTTAGTTTTTAACAAAGAAGTTTAAAAAATAAAAAATAATAATAACAATTAAAAATAGAAAAAAATCTTAGAATAAGTACATAAATAAAATATTTTTGTACAACCGCATAAC
This sequence comes from Tarsius wallacei, assembly GCA_963574415.1. NCBI lineage: Eukaryota > Metazoa > Chordata > Mammalia > Primates > Tarsiidae > Tarsius > Tarsius wallacei. Next base: position 7,701 of record CAUYQG010152933.1, read on the forward strand.
AGATTTGTGTTTTAAGCTAATTGTTATTATGAAAGCATCAAAAGTCTAAAAAAACTGAAGTATTTAAAGCAAAAAAGTTACAGTAAGATGAGATTAACATATTACTGAAAAAAATGTTCTCTCATAATTTTGTTATAGCCCAAATGACCTAGGCCTTCACATTCACTCATCACCCACTCACTGACTCATTCAGAGCAACTTCGTCCTGCATGCTTCATTCTTAGTAAGTATGCTACATTATCTTTGATATCATATTTTTATTGTAACTTTTCTATGCTTACATATGTGTTCATACACAAATATTATTATGTTACAATTGCCTGCGGTATTTAGTAAGTAACGTGCTGCTTATATTTGTAGTCTATGAGCAATAACCTATACCACATAGCCTATGTGTACAGCAGGCCATGCAATCTGGATTTGTGTAGGTACATTCTGTGATGTTCTCACAGTGACAAAATACCTTATGTTGCATTTCTTAGAACATATCCCCATCCTTAAGTGACACACGACTGTAATTATATTTTTACCATTGTAAATATAGTTTTATTTTTCCTCTATGAAAGGTAGATATAAATGCAATTAGATTTTTGTGCACAGGTCATTTTCTAAATTTCCAAGTCTAATAATTTATTTACAGATAATTTTTAACTTTTATGTACATGATTATAATATCTGTAAAATATTTTTAAGTATCATGTATTCCTTTTTACTTGTTTTATAACTTTTTTCATGTCTTACTGTGCATTGTAAAATGCTATCCCAGAAATGTTCCATAGATGTGGAAATGACAAAAACGCATATATATTTTGACAATATTAGTAGGAATTCCTTCAATGTCTCATCATTAAATGTCATGTCATGTTTCTTGTCATCATTTTTGTTGTTGTTTTTAGTAACCACTCTTTATGTTGTTGCATACATTTCTTTTTTTTTTTTTCCTGTTGACTCCGTGTCATTCAGGTTTTTTTTTTTTTAAAAAAATGAACAGCAGCTGCCGCCATTCATAGCAAACATTTCTAAGAAATTTTTCATAATCAGATCTTTTTTTTTTTTTTTTTTTGAGTTGAAGTCTCACTCTGTCACCCAGACTGGAGTGCAGTGGCCGCTTCCGGCCACTGCAGCGGCGACCTGCTGGGCTCTGGCGATCCTTCTACCTCAGCCTTCCAAGTAGCAGGAACTACAGGAGCGCGCTACCACGACCGGTTAATTTTTTTAAATTTATTGTAGAGATAGGTCTCGCCAAGTCGCCCAGGTGGGTCTCAAACCCGCGGGGTCAGGCAATCCATTCACCTCGGCCTCCCAAAGCGCAGGACTACAGGCTGAGCCACCAAGCCCGGCTCAGATCTTTTATTTTTACACATCTTTTGGCATGTACAGAGGTACTTATTAGATTTTTCAGGTTTAACTTATAAAATGTGTGAATCTATTTGATTTTCCAATGTGACCAACTTGGTTATGATATTACTTTTGAAATAAATTGTTAAATTTGATTTGCTAATAGAATTACAGAAATGTGGCATTAGTTTTGATGAGGACATACAGACTTCATCTTTTTTCTCGAACTATACTTTTCTTGTATAGAGTTGAGTTTGATAACATAAAAGGAGTTGGAGAAGTTTCTTCCTTTTTTGGCCTAATTTTGTGAGTTTGAAACTACTTATTTATTTAATGCTCGGTAGAACTATATTATAACATCTGTCTATGAAGTTGTTTCTTATGGTGTAATTTGTTATTTCTGATACAATATCTTAACGGCTATAAGAAAATTAATAATTTGCATTTCCTCTTCTGTTGTTTAGAATAGTTGCAATTTTCAGGAGTGTAACCAGTATTGATTATTTCTTTTTATTGATCATTTCTTTTTATTTACATTTTTGATGCCTACATTAACTATAATTAGGATGTACATAATTATATTATCTTAATTTTTATTCTTAACATTGTTTATTTGTTCTTTTGTGTGTGTTAATTTTAATTTTAAAAGAGGTTTGTTTATTTTTTGCATTTAAAGATTCAACTTTTATTTCTTGATTTTCTCTACTCTATTCTTAATATCTTTTTCCATAATTTTAGGGAATAATGTTAACACACCATTATTTTTATTCCCAAGTTCATTTTACTTTTATTTGTGTAACTTATTTTATTAGACACTTTGATCATTAAATTTTAGCTTTCCTTTTTCCTTAAATTATTAAGATATAAATGTACTTTACTGTATTACTTCCATTCACAAGTTTTGATACTTAGTATTATTAGTAATTGTGTTATAAATTCTAATATGCATTGTAATGCTGACAATTTATAAATTAATTAGAAGTATTTTAATGCCCCAAATATGAAATCTTATAATTATCTGATTATTATTGATCCTTACTTTAATTGATCTGTACTTAGTAGCCATAGTCTATACATTTTAGATATTTGATTCATATTAAATAAAATATAGGCAAAATCAAAACGAAATTAAACATATAATCTATCTAAATAGAAGCAGGAAAAACTTAAAAATTCACCACCATCTCATAATAAAACAAAAACAGAAGATAACTCAAGTTGATAAAAGCATCTACAAAAACCTATCGCTAATACTTTGCTTAATGCTAAACATTAATTGATAGCCTACTATGATTGAAAAAAATAGAAAGATGTTTCTGGGGTTTTTTTGAGTTGGAGTCTCACTCTGTTGTCCAGGGTGGAGTGAAGTGGCACACTCATGGCTACCCCAGCTTCGACCTGCTGGGCTCCAAAGGTCTTTCTGCCTCAGCCTCCTCAGGCGCATTCTACCACGCTCATCTAATTTATTTATTGTAGAGATGAGGTCTTGCCAAGTTGCCCAGGCTGGTCTCAAACCCGCGGGCTCAGGCAATCCACTTGCCTCCGCCTCTCAGAGTACTGGAATTACAGGCTGAGCCACCGAGACCGACAGAAAAGCATGTTTATTCTCACCATCTTAATTCCACATTTGACTGGGGTTTTCAATTAATATAATAAAACAAGTAAGGAAAAACAGCATACATATTGGAAAGGAAGAAGTAAAACTTGCTATATTCACACAAAAAAGTACTAGAAAAATAGTAAATTTAGCAAATTCACAGAATACAAAATCAGAATGTGGAAGTTAATTATTTAATCTTACTTTTAATATGCTAGCAACAAACAATTGGAAAGGGGAATAATTTTTTAAATTACCATTTATAACAATATTAAAAACATGAGCTACTTATTTTTTTCCAAAATGTATGCAAAGCATGTTCGCCAAAAAAGTAAATATTGATGAAAGAAATTTTACAGGCGTAACTAGAATGACTCTGTGTTTTAATTGGGTTAAAAAAATATGAAATCAATTTTTAATAGTTTTCTCTCTGAATTCAACAGGATTCAGTCAAAATCCCCACATTTTTAAAGTATAAGAGAATTTTCAAGTTACACAGAAATGTAAAGCATTGAAATTCGCCAAGCCTATTTTGAAAAATTTTAAAAAACACTTTTGAAAAATATATGGTACTTGATTCTAAGACTTATTCTGAGGAAACACTCATTAAGACAATATATTATTGTCAGAAGGACAGACACATTTATAAAAAAAAGGAGAACATAGTTCAGAAATAGATCTACATACATAGAGAAGCACACGTAGAGAAACACATATAAACAAACACACATATGCCCCCCGCACATATATGTAGAGATTGCCAAAATAAGTATACACATTTTTTTTTTTTTTTTGAGTTGGAGTCTCACTCTGTCGCCCAGACTGGAGTGCAGTGGCCGCTCCCGGCCACCGCAGCCTCGACCTGCTGGGCTCCAGCGATCCTTCCGCCTCAGCCTTCCAAGTAGCTGGAACTACAGGCATGCGCTACCACGCC
>CAUYQG010152936.1:0-26430 GCA_963574415.1 Tarsius wallacei
CCTCAGCCTCAGCCTCAACCTGCTGGACTCCGGCAATCCTTCCGCCTCAGCCTTCCAAGTAGCTAGAATTACAGGCACGCTACCACGCCTGGCTAATTTTTGATTTATTGTAGAGATGAGGTCTCGCCAAGTTGCCCGGGCAGGTCTCGAACCCAGGGGCTCAGGCAATCCACTCACCTCAGCCTCCCAAAGGTACGGGATTACAGGCTGAGCCACCAAGCCCAGCTTGGGTCTTGTGTATTTTATATGTGAATCTTAACAGTATAGTGACTTTGCCAAAGGAACATCAGTGGGTAGGTGAACTAGTACATTTCAATGCCTAACACAAAAAGAAAATGTCAATCTCTGTTTCTTTCTTCCTCAGGTGATGTTTGTAATCCCAATCCCTGTAAAAATGGAGGCATCTGCTTGTCAGGATTGGGTGATGGTTCCTTTTCCTGTGAGTGTCCAGATGGCTTCACAGATCCCAACTGCTCTAGTGTTGTGGAGGTTGGTAAGTGCAAGATTTAAGCATTTCAGGGGTTGTTCTCTTGGTTTTTGTGAGTTACTGATAAATCTGGTCGTGGTGCATTGTAGAAATTCTGTGTCAGAGAAATGTGTGTGCTAGTTTACTCCTCAGTCTTCTCTGATCTTAGAGGGCAGGACTCTTAATTTTATTATTTCCAGTTTATATTTAAATTATATTTTTATTAATGGTGTTCTTAAATAATTTTTTCTACTTGTTTAGTGATTACCACTATACTTAAAGGCACTATAAATAATACTTAAATATAACATTTCTTATATCTCTAATATTAATATAAATTTTAAAATTTTATTCTCCAAATAGATAATTCCCAGGTCAGTTTATTCAAGTTAAACAATCACTGTAAATGAAATAGGACCTTTTTTTGGAGATTTTTAATATTCGTCAGTATTTTGTTTTTTGTTTGTTTTTTGAATTGGAGTCTCACTCTGTCGCCTAGGTTGAAGTGCAGTGGCACGCTCACGGCCACCACAGCCTTGACTTGCTGGGCTCAGGTGATCCTTCCACCTCAGCCCTCCAAGTCGCTGGAACTTCAGGCATGTACCACCATGCCTGGCTAATTTTTTTATTTATTGTAGAGGTGAGGTCTCACCAAGTTGCCCAGGCTAGTCTCGAACCTGTGGGCTCAGGCAATTCTCTCACCTTGGCCTCCCAAAGTGCTGGGATTATAGGCGTGAGAAACCTGTATTTTGTAATGGTTTTAATAGTTACTTTTCTAAGAATATAAATATATATTTCTAAGAATGTAAAGAAGATAATATTCTGAATGCAGTATTATTCAGTCTTTTTAGAAATCTTGTTTTGCAAAAATAGTGAGTCACTGATCACATTTCACATTTTTAAAAAACTTGTGAAGTACTTTATTAACATATATAGTTATTGATTCAGGGTAACTTCCATAATTTCCAAATAGCTGTACTTTAAAATAATTTAACACTATATAAACTTGTGCAGGGATTTTCTTTCTGATTAAAGGCAATATCATGATTAAGTTTGAATAATTAAAAAAAAATTTTTTGGCATCAGTACCAAAAAGAGTACAAGATGAACTTTATCTGTTCAAAATAGAAAAGCCAAGCATGTTTTGTATTAAAGATCTGTTAACCAGCATAAACCTTGGAAAACTAGGATGCTTTAATGACTTTTGGGGAAAAAAATTTAAGGAAGAAAAACAGGAATGTCTATAGTAAGGGTTCAATTTGAATGACCCGTCATTGAATTCAATGCACCTAACATAGAACCTTATGCAGAAGAAGAACTCAATAACTACTGGTTGAGTAATTGAAAGAATAAGTAAGTAAAACCGTTAACTTAACACTTTTGGCCATGAGTTATTGGATTTTGGTGTGCTTTATTTTAAGAAATGTACTTTATTTATTTTGTATATTACATTAGTATGAATGTCTGCTATCTGAAACAGTTAATTATATTATTGCTGAAAGGTGCTTTGTTCATTTAATTCATTTTAATGATAATTCTCTTTTAAGGCTTTTATTAACTCACTGATATTTTAGGGGAGTTGACACAGCGCCATAGAAATAAAACTGTTGTAACCATTTTGACCCACTCTCCAAATATGTACAGTTGATTTTCAGATTTAATGTGAGAATCATAACCTCAGGAACGCATATACAGCTGAAGAAAATTATAGTCATAAATATTCCTAACAGGAATGTATGACTAGAATAAAATTTGAGTACTATCTTTTAAGCCCACCCCAAATTGACCATGCTTTTAGATTTGTAGTAAATAATATTTTTGATGCTACTTTGAAAGAGCCAAATCTAGAATCAATGAGACACATTAAATTATTAAGAAACCAGTATCTTCACTGAAGGTTAAAGTAAACACTTGAATATTTGGGGGCCATATTTTAAAATATGAATTCACATTTACCATTTTATCAGAAGACACTTTTGGCAGCAACACCTTAAAAACTAAGCACACTGCCATATTCCACTTAGCTCAGCTATTGGGTAGTTATACTCTATTTTCTTAAGTTATCTGTTTTTATAATATGCTTCATGCAGTCTTTCTCTCCAACGAGGTATATTTAGGAGTTCTTAAGAATTCTGTTCAGTCTTTTTTTGCTCAATAATTTAGCATAGAATCTTTAGTTTTAGAATTCTTAGTACATGAAATTAGAATGTGTACTCTAATTTGCGTTGTAACATTAAAATAATAGAAACCAAATGGCTTGTAGGTTTAAAATATTCATAGATTCTTAAGTATAATTTTGCTGTATTGTGAACTATTTTTTTAAATGGTCAGATAATAAAAAGAAATTAAACACAATTTTCAGGTGAGATATCACTTCAAAACAGACATGTTTATCTTACTTGCCTTTCCACTATCTCTTTCTCAACTTCATATTTTCTTGCATGTTAAGGGAATACTGAATAGTGGTTGAATAAGATATTTAGTAGCAATGCCCTTAATGGCAATTATTGGGACAAACATAAAAGCATTTGATCATTAAAGACTATCCTGCGTTTTGCATTCAGCTGCTTTTGTGTGTGTGTGTGTGTGTGTGAATGGGTTCCCTGTTGTTAGGTAGCACCAATGCAGAAAATACCAAGCGTATTAGAATTTTATACAAAGAAATCTGTGGGTATTTTAAGGTGGTATCTTAAACAAAATAAGATTGGAACTATCACCATTGCTGTAATTTTACTTACACATTAATGTCTGCAAAGATAGAGCTGTGTCTAAGGTTTCTTCTATCCTTTTTGAATCATATAAGTTTTGAAAGATATATATTATGAAACTTGAAATCTCCTTATTTTTAATTTCCAAAGAAAAGAAAATAATCTTGATCATATTTGCTTAGCAAAAGTTTTGTTTTCATGTCAATATGCAAGATTATGTTCTTTCTACAATCACACACACACTCCCTTCACTTCAGCTAGTGTGGAAAGGCAGATTTCAAATGCATGTTGACACCAGAACCCTTTGTGGTTTTACCTCAAACCTTACTACTTTTCAGTCACTTTGTTTTACATTCTTGATAATACTTATTTCAAAAGAGATTCTCATTCAGTTCTGTAATTTTATTTTTTTCTCACAAAGCGTATAGTGTCTGATGAGCAAAAACCCATAACCACATTTGCAATCAACACATCACTTACTTCCCTGTGGTATGTGGGCTGTCTTGGTGAAATGGGCTTGCTCAGCCTGGACTTCATCACTGGACAACAGTTTTTCTTTGGACACTTCTGTGTTTCTTTGTCTCTCTCTCTCTCTCTCTCTCTCTCTGCCCCCCCCCCCTTTTTTTGTCTTTCTGGCTCTCTGTCTCTCTTTCTCTCCCTTTGCCTTTCTGCCTCTTTCTCTCTCTCTCTCCCTGTCTCTCTCTCTCTCTCTCTCTCTCCGACTTTCTGTCGTATCTCTTCATCTCTTTCTGTCTCTCTCTATCTCTCTTTCTCTCTGCCTCTCTCTGTCTCTCTCTCTCTGTCTCTTTCTCTTTGCCTCTCTGTTGTCTTTCTTCTTTTCTCACTTTGCCTCTCTCTTTCTCTCCCTGTGTCTCATTCTCTCTCTCAGCCTCTCTTTCTCTTTTTTTCTGTCTCTCTCTGTCTCTTTGTCTGTCCTTCTTTCTTTGACTCTCTGACGCTCTCTCTCCACACGTATACCCCGCACACATACAGATCTACACATTTTTATGTGCTCAGCCTCTTAGAGTTATTTAAGACTTTCTTCTGATATCTGCAAAAGGCAATAGGAAAACAACTCTCCAAACAAAGCAAATAAAAAGCTCCTATATTGCAGCCCTGAATTTGAAGACATTAGCTGGATTAACCAGTGTTTGCACAGATGTTCACTGAATGCCATCTCCCCCTCCAGGGGATCTGTGGACAGACCACCATGTGGCTAAGCCCTGAATTACTTCCCAATTACCGCTCAGATTCCTGGATGGCACTGTGTAACGTGGAACCAAGTGTTGACACGTTCACTTCATGCAGAAAATTTCTATTACCAGTAAATATTCTAGAGTTCATAAATGGAAATCTTGAGGATTATTAAATTGCCCAAGTTCAATGCATAATTCTCCTGTGTATGTTTTCATAATCATCCTATAAACTAGTAGCAAATATAAACTTTTATAACTCAAATACACAGCATATTCATGCAATCAAAGGGAGCAAAATCAGTGGTTGACCTTTTTTTAACAAATAAAGCCTTCGTTTTTATTTATTCTTAAATAAATTTGTATTGAGTACTTACTAAGTAATAGTTACTTGAATGGGTGTGGTGCAATGGTAAACAAATAACTATTTAGTTGGGAAAGCAGATAAATAGGTAGGTAGGTAGATCAGTAGATGGATGATAGATAGATGATAGAAAGATAGTAGATATATAAATAAGACAGATTAGATAAGTGGATAAATATAAATAGGTGATGATAGAGGATAGATAGACATAAAATGCATATTAATCGAAGTACATTGAACCATAAAAATATATACAGGTGTCCCATCTTAAACTAAGTATAAGAATGTATGCCTACCTGATATAATAGCATACAGATATAATTCTAAAAAGTCATTTCAACCTAGCAGACTAAAAAAAAAAAAAAAGAAAAAAAGAAAAGTATTCCAGGCAGAGGAAATAATTTTAGAAGATAAGAAAAATCATTATGCATGAATTGAACGATTTTCAATGTGACTATGGCTTTGAGGGATGGGACATGGTGACCAGCACTGAGTCTGGGGTGGTAAGAAGGACAGATTCCTCAGTCTTGCATGGTCTAATAAGGACTTTGTCATCCTAAGAACGTCAGAGAGGGTTTGTATTTTTGCTGGTGCAGTATAGAAAGCAAATTACAGCAGAGTATGGCCAAGAACGATTTGAAGGTGATTTGCAGCAGGCCAGGCTAGACATGATGATCTTGGCCTGGGTTGGTGTCATAATGAAAGGGTTAAAGAGGATAGACTCATTAAATATTTAGAGGACACAGTAGACAATGATTGTTGATTTATGAGGTATTGAGGACAAGGAGTTTGGAGAAAGGAGGAGTAAAAAAGAAACTTCCCCTGTTTCTGGCCTGAGCAACTGAGTGTAATGCACTTTGATTGAGAATGAGTAGGGTTGGTGTGTATAGAGAGAGTTCAGCATTTCACATATTGAATTTGAGGAATTGGATAGACATTATCTAAGTAGTCAAGTTTAGGTTTGGAGTTATCATTATATCAATGACTCTTCAAGCTCAGGGATAGGTGCATCTGGCCAGAAACAGGGTAATGGGCAAGCACAGAGGACCTAGAAGTGGAGACTGGTAAGAAGGCTATCAATATTTAAGTGATAGGTAGAGAAAGTTACATCTATAAAATAACCTGAAGAGTAAGTTGGGGAATAGGAGGAATACCAGGAGAATGTGGCACACCATAAATTAGGGGTAAACTAGGAGTGGGTAACTAGCAATGGCAAATACTGTGGAGAAGATAAGCCAGGTACACGTTTACATTGATAACATGTGAGTTGAGGATGACCATGTCAATTTAGGAAAGATGCATTTTGATGGAATTGTGGAGAATTTGTTTGACTGAGGCCCATTGAATAAGGAGACAGATTTTAAAAATAGGTGCAACAAATATTGTCCATTTATTTATTTATTTGCATTCTCATTCATCTATCAAATATTTGAGTATTAACAGTGTACCCTGCATTCTTCTTGGCACTGAGTATATAGCCTTGAAAAAAATAGGCTTTGTCTTCAAGGGTTTCAAAGATTGAAAAAGTGTTTGAAAGACAGAGAAAGTATTGTTTGAACAGAGAATAATAGGTTCTGATTTGAGAAATGAGATAGGGGAATTTGGACCAAGGGAGGTTTTTCCTTTAAGAGGGAAGACTCATACCATTATGATTCAGAAATAAAAATAAAACCTAAGCAAGTGCTTTACTAAAAATAAACTATGTGAAATGACTCTGAAAAATTTCAGTGATATCTTGCATGCATTTAACCTATTAAAACTTTCAGTTTGAAAACAAATAATGTAAACTTTGGAATTTGGTCTTAATATAAGATCCATCATTACTTTTGTAAAAACTAAAGTACCTGTATTATTGAGAATAGTTCCGTACAGGATAAATCATTAATGTTTCTCATTTCATTTATAATTCCCCTATTTTATTCTCTCTGTAGTTGCTTTGACTTCTAACTAGTCTTCTCATTTACAAAAATAAAAACAAAATAAGATACTCTATCCTGTATTAGTCCCTCCTGCCCTCTTCTATTTTATTCCACCCAAACTTGCTTCCCTTTGGTATTTAGTATCTTCGGACTAACAAATTCAGATTCTATTAAATTTATGACCCTCCAAATTTCATCACTACCATTCTGTTCCTCTGCTTTTATTTTATTATGAGAATTTAGTTATATTTACTCCAGAAACTTATAATGACTGTCATACAAATTTTTTTTAAACATTGCAAGTTGACTGTATATTTCATCCTATGAATACCCTCATTCATGTTTATCTTTTAGAAGTTGATCAGTGTCAGAATATCAAGTCATGTAACTGAGTCTGACTCTGCCTAAAAGACTTTTTGTTAGTGATCATGAAGTATCAGAATATTAACAAGCTCTAAGTAACTCTCCTAGGTGGTATAAGGCTAATTTTAAATTTCCAAACTTTGGTTACCAATGGAGGGATTTGGTGTATTTCAGCTAAATTATTCACATAGTAGATACAATTATGAGTAGTCACATTTTTTCCCTTAAGATTACTTCTTGGATTCTGATGGAATACAACTTTCTAGAAATTATCATAATGAGAACTATGCTGAATTGAGTAAAATAGTTTCTGAAATGCTGCTAGCCATAGATGATTGCTAAGAAATTTCCCAGTCAACTTGGGTCAAAGGGATTCATTTTCACAGTTATATTTACTTACTTTTTTAATAACAAGAAGGATTAAATATATGTTCATACAAACAGAATTGTATAGTTAAGATGACATAATGTAAGGGGGAATTGTTGTATTTATTTTGTGTATATTATAGAAATGTAATTTTGTTTTATATGTATAAACACTCTATAACACAGCTTATAAACTCATTAGCTTATTGGCTTAAAATATTTCTACCTAATTATTAATTATAATGATTAGAATTTGTTAGTCTGCAATTCTAAGCTCTAGCAATTATATATTAACTTACAGTGGTGGGAAAATAAAAAAGCATGACATCAAAGAACCTTAGAAATTATCAAGTACAGAAAGCCACTATTGACAAAGGACAAAAACTAGTTTGTGGTCAAGATTTTATTTGCATAAAAGACAATAATACTTTTTAAAACAAGTATTTATCTTAATTAAACCACTGCCCTTTTTTCTTAGAGTATGTTTTTATTAATTGGGGCTACATACTTTTGTATATGACATGACAGTGGATGTGTGTCATAAAGCTTTTTTTGCTTAACAAATAATCACAAAATCTAATGTATTTAAATAACTATCTCAAAATTATGTAAGATAAGTTCAGTGAGTATTCTTGTCTGGGTGTGGCTCTCCCTCCCATGTGTGCAGTCAGCTGGCTGGTTGACTGATGCTGAATAAAACATGGCTTAACTGATCTCTACTATATTAGTGGCAAAGCTCCCAGGAGTAGTAAGACAAAATGAGTCCTCATAATTACAAGCACTTTTCAAGTCTCAGCAGTGTCACCATAGCTGACAACACTTTTGATGGGAGTATCTGCCCTTTCCTATTTCAAAGGTGAGGCTGCAAGAAGGGGAGGACTTTGTGGGTAGTTTTACCATCTACTGTGGGATGTTAGTTGCTTCTCTTTTTAATTTTATATTTGGAGAGTTTTTATTGACAGTGTCAAAATCTGATAAACATGTAGTTATATTTGCAGATATTTATTTTTATGTTATTGACTGAGTACATAAATTCTTACCACGTTGGTGTTATCAAATCTTCATCGATTGTTATTTTTATAAGACAAGAAAGCTAAAAACTCTTGAAAAGGAAAAGCAATTATTTTCTTTCTATTTTAGAAAAATATATTGAAAAATTAGAAAAGTTAAACTGGAAAGTAACATTAAATTGTTCTTTTATTCAGAACATGAAATTACTTGCAGCACTGCCCAAATGTACAATTCTGTATGTTTATAAAAATGAAAATTAGGATTTTAAAATAATAGCCCACAGTGGCAAATTTAACATTAATCTCTGGAAGAAGTTTCTCTTTCAACTCATGCCCTTTGATGGAAAAGATGTCTACAGAAGACTCAAAATGACTTGCAAGATACTTTTTACAACATGCCAACAATCTTTAAAACCTTTCATTTTGTTACTTGGTTTTATTTTCTTCATTGATTTCCAACATGAATGTGTTTCTTTATTTTAGGCAATTACACCTATTGTTTGTTTCCCTTTTGACTGAGTAATTTGCACACCAAAGTATGGTTTCCCTAATAGAGTAAGTCATTAACAAAAAATTAACTCTTAAGCAATTATGACAAGTTTTTGAAATGTTATCATCAAGAAAATTGACATGTTGTTGAAAAATGAGAAAATGTTATTCCCATGATTACAATAGAAAAAAAGGAAAAGATGAAAATGGGTTGCATTGTTGAATGTTATTAACAGGAAGAAAAATGAACAGTGTGTAGACTGCTTTTGTATTGGGTATTGATAGCTGTATTAAATTTAAATTTTGCATAACATTTGTTAATTTCTTTATTGCAAAATTAATACATAAGAAAAATTAGGAAATACAAAGTAAAAAAGTAAACAAAAGTATTAAAATCCTAGGCTTCATATACTTTCAGTCTTTTTTCTATCATTTATATATATATAGAGAGATCTATATACATACTTATAGCTAAATACAGTCATACAAAGAATGATAGCCATTTGAGTTTTTAATGTAAAATTGTGTATGTGTGTTTATATGTAAATATACATGTGTGTGTGTGTGTATAACTTACACTATGCATAGTTTATATTCCTTTGATGATTACTTTTATTTTTTTTAACTTAAGGATATACATTTCATATCTTTTCACTTCTTCAAGAAATCTTTCCTGAAATTTTTCAAATAGTAGGGAAACATTTCATCATTTATTATCATTTAGACAAAGAGCTCTTACTTTTGGACATTTAAGTAGTATGAAAATTTCCTCTATTATAAAGATTTTTATCTTTATTTTTACTTTTTAAATAAGGATAGTCTTGCTGTCACCCACACCCAAGTATAATGGTATAAATCACAGATCACTTTGTCCTTGAACTTCTGGGCTCAAGCAAACCTCTTATCTCGTTTCTGAGTAGTTGAGACTATAGATATGCACCAACATGGTCAGCTAATTTTTCATTTTTACTTTTTATAGAAATGGTGGTGGGGGTCTCACTGTAATGTCTAGGCTGGTCTCAAAACTCCTGGCCTCAAGAGATTCTCTTGCCTTGACCTCCCAAAGCACTGGGATTATAGGTGTGAGGCACCTGGCTTATACAACAAATATTTTGATAAATAACCTTATTACTAAATTTTGTGTACATTTACTATTGTTCTCCAAGACTAAATTCTTAAAAGTGAAGGATTGGGATAAGAGTCATTTGAAAACCTTTACTATAATGAGGACTATATAAAAAAGGCTAAGCAATCTATCATGGTGGACTTATAATAAAGGGGAAGCTTAATGGATTTGGGTCCATTTAATCATAGTAATAGAGATTTGGAGTTGATTTGTATAATAGGAGGAGAAAAATAAACTGGGAGAGCAAAATAAGGCATTGTTATCCTATTAAATATATACATTTAAAAATAACATGATGTTATCTCCTTTAATTTTCACTCAGACACTTGATTATCACATTAGGCCATAAATCATTTAAAAAGGACACACTGAACCAGGTATATATAAAGAATAGTTCAGTTGCTGCAAACTATAAAGAAAATGCCGTTCTCTAAAATTAAGATCAATAAGAAAGGGAGTAGGCATTTAACCAAAGAAACTGTAAATAATGCTCTAGAGCATCTAAGGTGGAGGATAGGCTTAGGATAGTGGGAGAAAGAAAGCTTGTGAAGGTTAGATAGAGGTAAGAAATGGGAAGATGATTAATGTTACTCTGATGGGGAGTAAAAGGCTGTTGGGTGAACGGCACATCTCATTTCTCATACCTACTAACATAGAAGATGGAATGAAGAGAAAGACTTGACGCATTAAGAATCCATTGAAAACAGGTGTTTTTATCGGATACAATGTGCCCAGGTGAGGTTGGTGGGTGCGCTGAAAGCCCAGACTTCACCACTGTACAGTGCAGCCATGTAACCAAGAACTCTTTGTGTTCCCTAAAGATACTGAAATTAAAAAAGTAAAAATTTTTTTAAAAGAAAATATGTGTTTTGAGAAATTGGGATTGATTTTTCAAAAATATTAGAAACTCCTACAGCATGTAATGCAAAGTCTTTTTGGTACCTAATGTGTACCAGAAGCATGTTATTTGATGTGAGGAAGGAGAGAAGCATGAAGGTTCCTGGAGTGAAGAGAAGACATGGACCCTTCGTCGAGGAGCTTGAAGTAGATGTCATTGTTTGTGGAGGCTTATTCGGCCACAGTTCCTGAAGCCATAAGAAAACTAGGTGACACCTCAAGGTGATTTTGTAGTCTAAGGCAATTTATTGTAAAACACATATCAATCTATTTATGTGAAGACAAGTTTTGTAATTCGTATTACTAAAAGTGTAGTGATAACATACTTTTAAAATGAGTCATAAAATGAGAGAAAATTTGGGTTGAATCCTTTTCACAACATATTTAATTTTGTCCTTTGGAAGTATAAAATTTACAAACTGTGCTTTAAAATGGACAACAATCTGTAGCTATTGTTATCTTCCTTTGTTTTAATCAATGACTGGACATAAAGTAGGGAGGTTATAATTTCAGTTTCTCAGCCAAAGACAGAACCCAATGAGGGTATCGGTCTTCTTAAGTACTAATTCTTGGACCATATAGCAAATTTTAAAAAAGAATTAGCACCTTCTTCACAAAGCATGTTGATATAAAGCCCCACAACATCTTTATCTGTAGGGTTTCACTGTAAAACCAAGCACCAAATTTTTCCAAATCATAGGGGACCACTAGGGACAGAACTCATGACTATTACTCATCATTGTACAAATAGCTACAAACATTTTCCCCAACAAGACACATGCTGTGTGTTGATGCAGCTCTCTTCAATCCATGACTTTGGCTCTCCAGGCAATAGACAAATTGGAGTGCATCGCAGAACCGTCTCAGGCTTCAAAGGTTAGATTTCATTAATTATCCAACTATGAAGGTCCAGATGTATTACTTTCCACTATGCTTTCCTGACCTCAGGCTGCCATGGTAAGGCTTACCACAAAACCAGGACACCATATGATGAGCCCAAAGGGAGTGGACAGGTTGTCTTTTTATGCAATTTACCAGTCACTATAATGCTAAGGACATTTTTCCTTTCTTCTTTAATAGTGCCTATATTCATTTATATGTCTATACGTGTATATACTTGCATATGTACATTTAATAACTTGGAAATAAACAGGTGAGCACACACCAATCTCAGTGTTGAATGGGAAAATGACTCTGTGATAAAATTGACGAGATCACAGTCATTTATTCCTGCTCAGTGGAAGAACAGGTATTAAAACTGAGATTTTTATCATGTGCTACTTCTACATTGCATTGCTTGTGTTCTGATTAAGGTGTACCTGGTACACATATGAGGATGGATACTTTGAAACAATGAGAGCTTGAAGAAATTATAATGCTAATATTTTCAATTCCAGTGTTTGCCCCATGCTGAGTGTGCCTTCTTGTAATTCTTTCATTTGTAGATGTCTGAAGGAACACAATCTCTAAAGCAGTACATCATGGTGCTGTGGTGGAGAACACAACCAGACCAAGTTCAGATCTTGGCTCTTCTTTTTACTAAACCAGTGACTTTGGGCAAGTTACTTAACCTTGCTGAGCTTTAATTTTCTTATCTCTAAATTGGGGAAACAGTACCAACTTTAAAAGGACTCTGTGTAAATTAAATGAATCGATACATTTAAAACTCTTAAATGGATCAGTGTACAAGGTCTGACAATTAAGTTCACAAGCTCATCCTAGGAAAAGTACTGTATACCTCATTGCTCAGTATCACTATAGTCACTTTTGAAGTACTCCCCCTGGGAAGTTTTGCACCAATGTCAGTGACTATTCCACCTGTGAAAGTAATTTTGAAACACTCTTTTCTGGAATGACCATCAGAGCTGTTATCATGAGAATGTTGGAGTTTGAATTAGAGCAAAGAACAAACATGACATTCCTTATTAAACTTGGCAAGACTGGAAGTGAAATCAGCGACTTGTTAGTCCAAGATTATGGGGATAATGCCATGAAGAATATGGTAGTGTACAAATGGATTAAACGTTTTTCTGAGGGGAGAGAAATCATCCTGATGAAGAGAGGTCAGGACAGCTGGTAACAAGCAAAACTGATGAAAAAAAATTGCAAAAATTCATGAAATTGTGCATACCAAATAAATATTGGTAGAGAAACAGTTAACTGAAAATCTTGGCATGAGAAAGCTGTGTGCAAAAATGGTCCCAAAGGAGTTCTTGCATCATGACAATGCACCAGCTCACACAGCACTGTATGTGAGAGAGTTTTTAGCCAGTAGAAAAATAACAGTATTAAAACACCCTCTCTGATCACCTGATCTGGCCCTCAAAGACTTTTTTCTTTACCTAAAGATAAAGGAGATACTGAAAAGGAGACATTTTGGTGGCATTCAGGACATCAAGGGTAATACAATGACAGTTCTGATGGCCATTCCAGAAACAAAGTTCCAAAATTTCTTTGATGAATGAACTAGGAGCTGGCATCAATGCATAGCTTCCCTTGGGGAGTACTTTGAAGGTGACTGTAGTGATATTCAGCAATGAGTTAATGTGGCACTTTTTCTAGATGAGTTTATGAACTTAATTGTCAGCTGTATGTTTCTGGCTTATAATAAATGCCATCTAGGAGTTATTTTTAAAATAATATAAATAATTAAGCCTTATATACAATTCAAAAGCTACATGTAGAAATCAAGCATCTAAGTCCTTGAATATTCTTCCATAATTTTAGTCATCAATAACATTATTTAAATGTCCAATAAATCCTGACCTATTATTTTTATGCCAGATTTTTTTTTCTTCTTGTGGGTTAAATATGCAAACTGGGGGCAATTTATCTGTCAGCTTTTAATTTTTCAAAAAATTTCCTTCCTTCAACATATAATTTGACAAATCACCTCATTTGCTATGGGAAAAAGAGAGCCCTACATTTTATTATTTGAAATTTATGAGTAATGTAAGTAATGCTTGCATAATTAAGAATCAGCCCTTTAGGGATATAGCTTTCCTTATGCTTAGAGCAAATAACTGATGAATTGATTTTTCTTTATAAGATTGCAAAATGGGAATCCTGTAAAGGTATAATAAATACCAAGTTGGAATTTATGACAGCATATTAATATTAGGTTCTTAGATGTGATAGATCAACAATAAGCTCTTTGTGGCTTTGCATAAAGATAGAATCAAAGGGAAAAGGGACAATAGGATCTTCCATTGAACAAGTGTCTGTTGAGCCTCCATGGAAAGCTTGTCATCTCCCCCTTCTCTATGGCCCCAAAATAAAGGGCCTGCCCTTTAAGTACCTGTGTTTGAGAAAGGGTAAGAACAGATGAATCAGTCTTCATTACACAAGGCAGAAAGTAAATATAATAAGAGGGAAGACATGTGGGCCACAGTGGCTCATGCCTGTAATCCCAACACTTTGGGAGGCAGAAGTAAGAGGAGCTCAGGGGTTCGAGAACAGCCTGGGCAACTTGGCGAGACCTTGTCTCTACAATTAAAGAAAAAATTAGCCAGGTGTGGTGACGCACATCTGTAGTTCCAGCTACTTGGAAGACTGAGGCAGAAGGATTGCCTGGGCCCAACAGGTCGAGGCTGTGGTAGCCATGAGCATGGCACTGTACTATAGCTTGGGTGACAGAGTGAGACTCTGACTCAAAAAAACAAGAAGGGAAAAAAGTACTGTGGGTTTCAGGTGGAGGAAAGATGATTTCCTGTCCCAGAGATCAGATTTTATGGTTGAGGTAGCTTTTGAGATGAACTGGGATGGAAATGTAGTTCATCAGTAGAAGTTATTATGTGGAAATGTTTTAAGAGAAATATAAAATGATAAAAAGTCCAAAGGTAGGAGACATGAGAATCTTCTGGAAGAATTTTGCATTAATGGTAGCCCAGGTTATTAGGCATCTACAGGAAGTTTTGCGAGCAAAACCAGCAAGGTGGTCTGGATCTATATATCTGCAGCCTCCAGGCATCTCCTTGAACCATAATATTGTTTTCAATGTTACTACCAAAATTATCCCAGAAACATGATTCTATGACCTCTCTTGATAATACATTAGTGAAGCATATAATCACTATAAAAACAAAATAACACAAAACTCTTATCTGAGCAGTATTTAAGTACTACCTCAGGCTTTCTTTTGAGGATTAGATTGTACTTTTTTTCTATTACATTTTAATTCTACCTCTAAGATAAATCTAATTTTTGAATTTAGTAGTTGTTTTAATTACTTTCAATTGGACTTGGTCTAATAGGTAGTTGATTTGGAAAGAGCTGAATATGGCTCATTGACTGGGGTTGGTACTAATTTCCAATCAAGGTTTTCTAATCAGAAATTAACTATTGGAAGAAACAACTATAAACCTTTCAAGACAGTTTTCAGGAGAACTTTCTAAACTAGAAATGTCAGTTGACATAGGAAATTCCACGAGAAGTCATAAAATGTTTGTATTCAGATGAATGGACACCTAGTTCTGGATACTAAGGAATCTGTTTCTATGAGAATAAATGTTTGGTATTTCTCTCTGTAGACTTTAATTGACTATATGTGAAATATATGCAAATTAGATTCTTTTTTAGAGAGAAGGTGAAAGATTGAAGAATATCTTCAAAATTTTGCAATTCTTTATTATTGCCAGGATACTTTTTACCATTGCTTGCATGCCAATTATAATCTCCCTTGACCTCCACCCAAAGCATGATCTTCTCCCATGCCTTCCCCGTCTCCATTTTTTTCTGACTAATCTTACCCTCCAGCTTAAGATACTAGTCCCCAGCATTCTAGGAATTGATCCATGAAATGCAGCTGAAGGAGAGAGGGAAAGGATATTAATTCTTAACTCTTTAATAGTTAGTGCAATTTTGAATTGCTAGTTGTAATATAGCAGCCTAAACAAGACAGGTTTATAGCGTTTTTCACTTGCCCATGGAATGCAAATGCCACATGATGGTTGACTGGTCACAGTTCATCATATCTGTTAATTCTTGGATTGACTGACATGGCTCATCATGTATTAAAGCATTTAAACAGTCTTCATCAATGTCCTATAGTCTTCCTGAATGTGGAGGATCACTAAGGTCACAGTGGCCCTCTTTGAAGTGACAAAACCATTTACTTGTCTTGCTTTTCCTGATGGCATTCTCCCCATACATGGCACAGATGTTCTGAGCCACCTCCATACCTCTACTTCTCTTTTAAATTCAAACAGAAGAATATGTCATAAGTGTTCATTTTTTTCCACTTGACACTCTATCTTCTTTAGCCCACAGATAGAACTTTCTTCAAATCTGCAAAATGCAAGGCATATTCACAAGCACAGCATTGTCACTCCGAATGACAAAATGTAAACAAACCCCCCACACTGCAGTCCTGCCATGCCAGAAACAAACGTTACGAACTTATGCATCAGTCTAATATTTTGTGCTTGTTAGATCACATCTGAAATATTCTTTTCATTCTTGTTTTGGTATTTTAAAATACCTTGGCTAATATGTATTTATCAAGAGTAGGTCAACAGAAATGATGACCAGGGTGTATATCATGGTAAGTAAAATTAAGTAGGGATGTTTAATCTCAGTTAAGAAAATACTCAAAATAGCTTTCCAAATATTTGAATGGCTGACATATTCAAGAGTGAGCAACAGGACTCCATTATTTTCCACAGGCCACATTTGGGAGTGAGATATGACATGTTCCTTTGTGAGATTTTGAGTTCTCTGCCAATAGAAATTTTAAACAATATACAGATTTTTGGGTTGACAGAATGGACTAAAGTGACCTTTTCGTTTAAAGTTTGGCTTGGATTTTACATTTTATTTTTCAAAGTTGCTTTCATCCTATTTTCTGTACACTCTATTTTCCACACTGTTTCTTAAAGGTTTAGAAGAGTCAAAACTAATAGTTTATATTCAGTTTGGAAATAATCTAAAAGTAAGAAAAATGAGTTTTGAGTCCTTTCTTGATTAACCCTGCAACTTTATTCAATTCCAATTGGAGTTAAACCTGTCAACTTTTTTAGAAGTTGGGTTCTTTAAAGGCAGTCAATTGTGGAAAAATTCAGCCTAGAGAGGCAAACTTTGCGAATAGGAAAATTACATTGTCAGTGTCATTTGATTATCACTTGAATGTGGATACACTGACTATTTTCTTTTAAAGAAGATACTAACGATTCTGGAAAGAAAGCATTTAATTTTAGTTCCCATTTTAATAGGCAGAAAAAAATCCTCTATAGTATTCATTAATTCCCTGCTAAATAAGTCAGCAGCACATTAGATCAGTGGAGCTCTATGCAGGCAAGCAGAAGCTGTGCTTTATCTCTTGTAGTCAGTGTCCTTAGGATGAGTTAAAACTACATGAAAAAGGTAATTTCCTTTGACCAAAAAGAAACACATGGACTCAACAGAAATATCTCATCTCTCTTCAAGTTAGACCCACTCTCTGTTTTTTTCCCCCTACATCTTTTGATTTCAAAAGATATTTTGATTAAGCCAAATGTGTGGACCTATATTTTGGGAACCCATCATTTCAAAGTCATCCTGAAATTTTTGAATGTTTTTCTTAGAATATGATCTTTAAAAAAAGAATTCTATTTTACTAAAAGGCCTTACAAATGTCCAAATAATAAAAACTCATGTTTGAAAAAGCTATAACTATATTAAATAGTTGCTTTTGTCTGTACACATGTACACATTAGATGCCAAGATTTTGCAATTTGTATATCTTTAATTAGTCACCATTTTTTAAAACCATTGAAATTTTATATCATTTATATATCTGAAGGTACAGAGTATATAATAATCAACCCTAACCACCTCTAATGGGGTGGGGTTGACGGATAGGGAAACCGGTGAGTCTATAGCTGGGCACATGGACCAGCCATTTCTTTGTCTTTGTGTCTTGTGCTGCTTGGACATGGGGCACTGAAAGTTTTACATGATCTGCATTAATGGTAACTTTATTTATTTTATTAATTTATTTATATTTTCGGACATTTTATTTTAGATTCAGCAATGAGTTATGGAACACTTTTTCCAGAACAAGTTCATGAACTTAATTGTCAATCATCATATGATTTAGTTTGTTGTCTGTTTCTACCATGATTCAAATGAAATCTGACTATTAATTAAAGCATAATTTGTAAGCAAGAAACTGTAATCCTTCCAAGTATTTTTCACTAAAGACTTAGTTAAATAATGCTATAGCAATTACATAACGACTACTTAGTATTTTCTATATTTATTGTTTATATTGATGTGCAAAAATATTGCAATATATTTTAAAAAGCAGGTGACAGAACAACATTATTGTATAATCATCTTGTCATTCATTTTATTATAAATACACTTAATTATTATTATATATGTGTAGGTATTCGGATGCTTACATAAATTTCCTTAAAAATCTGTTTGCGGTGAGTTTTTTGTTGTAATTCAATAAATATGCTTCTATTTTGTAATGCAGAACTTAACCCATTACAACAATGGATTTTTTGGCAATGTTCTTCTTAATCACTAAGTCTCTTCCAGCATTAACATTTTATGTGCAGTGATTATGTGGTTTTCTTAAGTGGATGCTGTCACTGAGATTTGTGCCAATATTGTTAATCTATCCATTATTTTTTAGGTTTTTGCTCTTTTGGTTTTAATGGGTTTGCTTTTTAGTTTAGCTCATTTGTTCAGACTTAGGGGAATAAATTAAGGTTGAAGTAGTAGTTTCCCACACATCAGTCAAGCAGAACACCATAGACCATGAATGACCCTAGTGGGGTCTACTCTCCCTGTCAGGGACTGTGAGACAAAATAATGTGAATACTGAGACCATCTGAAATTCATATCAAGTGAGCAGGTATCTTCAGCATCATGGCTTCTTTAGTCACATTAAATAGCATTTTCATTGCAGAATTAGCCTTTCCTATGTTATATTTTCAAAAAGATTATAAATTTATTGAAAATGGCTAAATCTGAAAAATAATTTATATTAACTTCTGATCTGTTTTATCCTTTGCAAGTTTCTTCTTTTTATTTGCCCATGGATTTCCATAAAATAACTTAGGTTTAATTTTCAATCCTCATTTTACAAGGCTAACAAAACTGTAAAAGCAGTCATTAAATTAACTTACCGGACTTCATTTTCTCAGCTCAAAAATTGGATGACTTTCCAAAAATATTTGCTCAGTACCAATTATGTACACTGCACAAAATTAAAATATAACCATTGCCCTCGAAAAAAGGATAATGTCTAGCTTAGGAAAGAAGCCTGGAAAATGTGATGTGTCATTTGGTTTGGAACTGACTGTAGGTTGTAGGTTGAAAGGCAACTGGGTCAGGGAACGTCTGGAAACAGAAATAAATAATAAATAAATACTAAACTGAAGGTGGTGAGACTTGAACTCAGTCTACAGATTTGAGATTAATTTGAATAAAGAGAAAGAGCACATTTAATAAATAAGGGATATTTGTGGACAGTAGAATAGATAAACAAAATATTGAATTATAAGTCCCTCTGTGATGTTAAATACCTAGCTTAAAGATCTTTAATACTTTAAGTAGAAAAACGTATCCCAATTATGTTCCCAAAGTCTTTTTAATACTATTCGAGATGCCAATGTAGTCTACCTGTATGAAATTACATTCAACTCCCCAATACTCTGACTTAACTTTACAAAATATATGTTGTTGTTGTTGTTGTTTTACTCAGTGACAAAAAATGAATCCAGAGCTTCCATTCATTATCTGTTATTGTCCTCATTTGTACCTCTTTCTGAAATGAGAAAATCACAAATGCACTGCTAATTGCTGTTAAAATGATCCCCTGTATAAATAGTTTGTAAAATCCATGTAAGCTATGTCACTGCTAAACACAGAAATTCCATTTTGTGGTTCTCTTTTAATTAATCTATTTAATTAAACTATAGTATGATTGTTTTTGAGTTTGTTTAAAAATCACAGGTTTAATTTTTCATGAGATAATTGAATAACCGGTGGAGCAGCCATCATCTTTCCAATCATTATTCCCTTTCTCTCCTTCCCCAAGAAAGAAAATCTGAATATGGTTTATATAAGCTATATGTGTATAATTATAGATGTATATATTTATATGAGGAAACATAGATTAAGATATACAGCTATCTTTTTGATCATTTTAATAATATTGCATAAGGTAAGATGCAATGAACTTTGAGTAACACAAAAGACTGTTTTAACCTTCCTTCCTTCCTTCCTTTCTTTCTTCAGCTATTTATCAAATCTCTACCCTGTTCCACACAATTTCTACCCTGTTCCAGACACTGTTTTAAAAACTGTAGATGTGTGTTGAGAAAACAGCTGCAGCCCTACCCTCAGGAAACTCCTGGTCTAATGGAAGAGACTAATAAAGATACAAATAAACATATGTCTACATAGAAATTACATTTGTGCATGATTATGTTTTATGTATTACATGTTATCAACTATACTTAAATAGATGCCATCCTCTAAATCTAGCACAGGAATCAAAATTCTATCAAAATACTGACAGAATAGAAAACCTTTTTGGGGGGCTGAATGCTCATGCCTGTAATCCTAGGCTTTGGGAAGCCCAGGTGGGAAGACTGCTTGAGCCTAGAAGCTCAAGACCAGCCTGGACAACATAATGACGTTTCATCTTTAACAAAAATCAAAAAATTAGCTGAGTTGGTGAGCACTCTGTAGTCCCAGCTACTCGGGAGGCTGCGGCTGGAGGATAACTTGAGCCCAAGAGTCTGAGGCTGTGGTCAGTTGTGATCCTGCCACTGCACTCTAGCCTGAGTAACAGAGTGAGACCTGACTCAAACAACAACAAACAAACAAACAAACAGTAACAAGAAACAAACAAACTTTTTTGATTTTCTGAATGTGAGTACATTGCTGTGCCCACTTTAATTTACAACTCTGCAGTCCTGAGACTGTTGAATTGACCATGTCATATGCTGTCGGAATCTCTGGCCAGAGGAGCCAGTTGTCTTACTCATACTCTCACAGGAGAACCAGTGTGGGTAATAGCAACTTTTAAATTCTAAGTCATGTCCTCATTGGACCATTGGCTAAGCAAGAACAACAAACAAATAAACAACAAAACAAAGACCAAGCAAACCAAAACCTCTCTCAAAATGTTTCTCTGAATACTTCTAGAGTCAACTTCACAACCTACATTAATGACTGAGTTCATAAATTTGAAATTATAGTTTGCTCTTTTTTGCCTTAGTAATGCCACACACAGACACAAACACACAGACACATTCACGTTTATAGCATTTAATGTCTAGGTAAGTATAAATAATCAAGCATAAATATCATTATTGCTTCTTTTTTATCACTTCAGTTGAATAAAAACATTCTAAAATACTGTCAGAGTACAGGGGTGCATAGATCTTGCTCCCTTGCTTATGCAGATAATTACATAGATAATACTATACTTGCAAAGCATATTTAGTGTATACTTAACTAAATTTATGATACAGCCAACAAAAGGATCAGAGTCACTGTGAATTGAGTAACATCTACATGCAGAGTAAATTATAATAAGAAATGTATTTTATGAATTTCATAATGAGCTCTTGCTATTTGGTGGTAAGCCACACTGAATACAGAATTGTTTTAAGTTGGTGGAATGTCCGAGTAATAATAGTTTACTTGAAACACTCAAGGATAAAGCAGACAAAAAAATTATGTAAGAATTGTTGAGACCACACAAAGAGACCAGAGTCTGTCCAGTGAAGAAGTTTGTATATTTCAATATCATATAATATCAGGGTCACATACAGTCCATTGGATTTGAGTCAAGATGGTACTTTGCAGTTGATACTGTGGAGAGAAAGTGAGGGAGAAATGAAGGGAGGGTGGAGAGTCTGCATGATCCTTCTCCTCCTTCTGCATACCACTCCAGGAGCATGAACTCTGCCAGACTCTCTTGAATAAGAGTGACCCACTTCAAAGTCAAAAGAATAGGTATTGTATTGAGCTCCCTGGAAGATGAAGCACTGACATTCAGCTGCCCTCAGAAAGCACAGCCCGAGGCTATATGTGCGTCTGGTCTCAACTGCCTCAGATAATTAATTTCTTATGCAGTCTAATGTATTTTTAAAGGAAACAATAAAACTGATTAGAGTTATAACAGATTGCCATTGGGTTGTAAATAACAGAACACAGACTCAAAAGATAAAGTGAATGTATTTTTCTTCATAACTAGCAGGGAGTCAGGATTCATGGTTGATGAGGATTCAATGGTTCAACAAGATCATCAAGAGTCTGATTTCTTTGCTTTTGCACTCTCCCTTTGTGCAGATCAGCTTTCTTCTGAAGCTGGCTCCCACCATCACTGCAAAGTATTTCCCACCTACTCCCAGGGCCAAAGATTTCGTTGTCTATAGCTCAAAGAGAGAAAGAGGGGATTATTTCCAGAGACTATTTTATAAGAGTGGAGAAGAGCCTCCTTCTCAAGAGCCTCTCCCCATCTCAACACACTCACACTCTTCTTACATATCATTTTCCCCAAATGGGTCCTATGCCTAAACCTAGACCAGTAGTGGTGGCTAAGAAAAGGCAACAGATTTAATTCATTCTGAGACCCAGACCTCTTTTTTATTTCTAAAGTGGGAGTCATCTTTCCCCAAACCATTAATGTGGATACCCAATGAAATCTGAAGATGTTACAAGGAAAAGAGCATGGGAAGCTAATGAAACAACCGCAGATACATTACACAGGGCTTCCTGCAAGCTTGTCATAATCTATTGCTGCAGGTCCAGCAACTGTACTCTGTGCTCCTTCGCAGTGAGACATGTTGTAGGGGGCTAGAGTCTTTATTCTCAACACCTAGTGTTCATAACAATCGCCTGCAGAACTTTTCAGAAATTCAGAAGCCTGGGCTGGCACTCAGACTTCTGATGCCCAGTAGATATGGGGAATCTTAACCAACACCTAGGACATTTCTGTTATGGAAGCTAATTTAACACTTAGTTAAATTCTGCGCATCAGATTTTAACTAAGTGTTAAATTAGCATTCATAACAGATTCTGTGTATTTTCTGAACATCTTCATAATTTCAGTACATCCTTATAATGCTAACCAGGTAGAACAACACAAAGTTATTTGTTGGGTTATTTATTTTGTTTTTCTTAGTGCATATGTTTTAGCTTCCAGAATTAGAAGAGCCTAAATGTGACTTGGGCTCCGTTTTTTTTGTTTTGTTTTGTTTTGTTTTTTTGTTTAAATTGCTGATTTCATGAGTTCTAAGAGGAAAAATGAAGAATCATTTGGGCAGATGACAATACCTCCTGTGATACTTGTTTTCATTAGATGGGCAATCACTTCAAGGTTTATTTTTTCTCTGGAGCTCTGGTTGCCACCTGTTAATAGTTCATGATGTTTTGTTCAGAAATGCAGTTAGCTTACAGAGCTGTATTTGCCACAGAGATAACTAAGACCCTTGGGGTGTCCCTTTGTGAATAATAGGAATATTAGCTAGTGACATAACATGATGACGTACCACAACATAGACTTACATAGAAATAGAACTCTGTGCAAAGTTGTGTACCTGCCAGCTCTAATGCTGTTAATTTGTTCTGAAAAGGCTATCAGGTGTTGCAAGCTCAAGTGCAGATTGATGCAATGCCTGTCCTATAGGCTTTAGACTTCTGATTGCTATGACTCTTACAAATTTGGAATTGTCTTTTTATTTCTGTACTTGCTAGCTTCTTCCTGAAATTTGCTTATACACATACAAAGGAATACTCTCCCAAAAAAGAAATTTATTTTTTAAAATAGTATATTTATTCTTACATTTTAAAATTTCAATCCCCTTCAAAGTACTTTCCGTTTGATGTACTATACCTATCAGAATACTTTTTCTATGGCTCAAATCAGTTTTTGAACTCATCAGTTTTGATGCCTTTTAGGGCTCCTGCCATTTTTATTTTCACCTCTTTCACATCAGCAAAACATTTCCCTTTGAGGACTTTTTTATTTGAGGAAACAAACAAAAAAAAGATTGGATGAATACAGAGGGTGAGGCACAGGGGTCATGATTTTGGTCAAAAACTGCTGAACACTTAGCGTGGTGTGGGCAGGTGCACTCATAAATCATCCATCATACAATGGGCAAACACACTGAAAGAATCTCTGAAATATCCACTGAAGCTGAATGCAGCATCTCACAGTGCCAGTTGGTATGCTGATGACGATGGATTCTGAGAGCACTTAGCTAGCAGGGGAAGCCTGTACTACAAGTGGCCCGTTTCCCAAAAGATAATTCTGATTTTTTTTTGAGGGGGGGGTCTCTCCTTGCATAATTGAGGAATAAAATCTTAGCACTTCTACTCATTCCTCCTTAGACATCACTTCCTTAGCTGCTTCCTTTAGCCACATGGAGTTGCACCTGCCTTTGTCTATCTCTGGATTATAAGGAACATGAAGAAGTTGCCAAGGAATGGCTCCGTTTCTTGAAGGGATTTCTCTCCTTAGCCTCTACATCTGTTTTTCATCCTTTCTTTCCTCTTAAGGTCAACGAACATTGTTAGGAATATAGCCAGTTTTTGTTCCGTGATCCAGCACTTACATATTTGTCATCTGTTTTTTTCCCCCTTCTTCTAAGTAGATACTGAATCAGAACTTTATGAGGTAATAAGGCAAAGAGTTTGGTTTTAAAGTTACACTGATTTGCGCTCAAATTCAAATTGACCTTGGATGAACTATTCAGTCACTCTGAACCTTTATATTTTCCTCTGTCAAATGAGTCTTTTTAATCTCACTAGTTACTTTGTGACACACATGAAGTGACCAGCAACAGTAAACATTTTTAATCTCCACACTTTTACGGACAATAAAAGTCAGTAAAGTCAGCACTTGCACAAGTCTTTGTGGTATTTTCCTAAAAGGAAATTCCTAGAAACTATCACAGATTTTCTTCTTTGAGCATGTTATATATTTTGGACATGATAAAGCTGCACACAGCTCTTTAAATATTTATGTTCCCCATGCAATGCGTGCCAACTGTGTTTGCTGTCTCTGTTTCTTCCTGTGCCAAGGAGATAAGCCAAACAGTGAGAGAGGAAGGTTCCACCAGGACACAGTGTGGGCTCATCTTGTGTGTACCCTGTGCAGATATAACTTAGCAGAGGGTCATGGAGTCTGCTCCCTGCTGTTAACTGGGGATACCTTGAGTTGTTCCCCTGGAATCCCCTGGAACAAAACATCTTGATGAGCAAGTCAAGTGAGCACATTTTCATTTTCAAACTTCGTGAGTCAAGTGAATGGTACTGGCTTTTGTTGTATAATTCAATGGTCATATTCTGGTAAGTTGCACTTGTGTGCACAGCAAAAGTACCTCCTCACAGGTTGAGTCTGGAATAGACAGGTGAATAGTGGATTCTAGAAGAAACTGGGAAGCTACTTCAGATTAACTCTCGATTTTGACTCCTATCACATGCTCCATCCTCCACACACACAGAGTAGGAGGCTATTGGCCTTGGAGTCCTATTACTCTGAAACATTCTTGCCTCTTAAGACAGAAATCAAAATAAGCCACACGTTTGTGAGTTATGTTAATATTACCTTCTACGGACATTACCTGGTGATGTCTGGGTCCTGGCTACAGGTTAGTGCCCTGCAAAGAGATTCTGACTTAATCTGTTTGATGTGGAGCCCATAGTTGGCTCTAATGTGCCTGCCAGGTTGCTAAACACTGCTCCAGGATGTAGCTGTATTTTTATGGTGTGACAGATTTTCTATAATATCTGTCTCTATTTGTGTGTGGGTGGGAGAATGCATGAGTCAAAATATCCTGGGATCACCCTTTAAGATGCAGGTTTCTATGTCCTTACCACAAAATTGTCAGTACTAAATTTTGAAATGTGTGGTACATACGAGAGAGAGAGAGAGAGAGAGAGAGAGAGAGAGAGAGAGAGAGAGAGAGAGAGAGAAAGAGAATCTTCATTTGTAAGAAACTCCTAAAGTTATTCTGAGTCATTCTGAAGCTTAATAGCCCCTTTCTTATAACTTCTATCTCATAAAACATAAATTATGACATTGCCTCTTAATTCCTCTTTGCTATATAAAAATTGATGGTGGGGTATCTATATGTTATTACAATTCACATTTTGAAACATTATTTATAGTAAGTTACATACAAATTAACTTAGGTCAATCTTGTTTGCAAAGGGAAAGGAAAATCAAATCAGTCAACTGAATGGTATGTTCTAACAAATATATATTTTAAAGTAAGAGAGCATGTAAATGTTAGTTTAATGCTGATACTCATTAATACATCATTAGATAGGACAGATTTCTAATGTATACACAGAATTACAACTCGGGGCTTTTAGTCTTTGTTTGGAAATGTGAAACGTATTGATATCTAACCAGAATCTTTCTCTCCCTCTCTCCTCCTGCCCTCTCCCTATCTCCCACCCACACACAAATAGAGACAGATATTATAGAAAATCTGTCACACCATAAAAATACAGCTACATCCTGGAGCAGTGTTTAGCAACCTGGCAGGCACATTAGAGCCAACTATGG